>JAOTIZ010041681.1:0-14905 GCA_027123425.1 Erythroxylum panamense
AATAAGGTACGAATTAAATTTTCGCTTTATTTTGATTCGTGTTAATCATTTTATAGAATTAAATAGATCTTGGTTTTTGGAAAATCAAAACTTACGAAAAAGTTTCGTGATTATTCCGCTGCGGTTCGGATCAAATCCTGACCAGATTTTCCAACAACAACATAAAGACTAAGCTTCGAAATAAGATATGAACTAAGATTCATTTTTTGTTCTTGATTTATGTGTTAATCATTAAGTTTCATAATTATTAAGATTAATACAAAATCTCTCCTTGTTAATGGCCACAAGAGACGGTGGGCTTCCATTATTGATGAGTTGCTCATCTCGCCTAAAAGCCACCAATGTTTGCTTTAGTTCCTAGCCTATAAGGTCTACAAGAGCTTTGGTTCACCTAAGCCATGACAAGTCATTGCCTCTCTTCTCCATCACTCAGCTCACTTCAAAGAGCCCCAACAATAATTCAAGCCATATCCATTCAAATACAATAGTATAACCCAGAGACTTTATATCTCTCAACGACAAAAAACATATGGTTCCTACTGTTTATGGATTCAAATTGTAACTTTTCATATTTACCTACGTTTAGGAAGTCTTCAATCTTATTGAATATCAAAATTCTTAATTTTTGGTTTCCAAATCTTACAATATAATTCTAGCTTTTATTATTAGGGTTTATGAAGAGTTTAATATGAACTTTTCATATTATTGTTCAATTCCAAATTGATTTTAATTCTAAAATTTTGATCAATAACAATCAAACAACTTCAATCAAATTATAGAAATAAAAGATGAATCTAATATCATTGTTGGAAAATTAAGGTAGGATCTAATCCCCTTTGCAACGGAATAAGAATAAAATCTTTTTGTTTGATTTTCTGAAAGTCTAGAGTTCTTAAATTCTATAACATGATTAACACATAAAATAAAATAAGACTTGAATCATATTTTGTATTTTATTGTGAAGCTTGATCATTTTTTTAATCATTTCCCTCGAATCGTTTCTAAAATTAGTTCATCCCAATCATTGCAGCCGCATATGTTTCTAATTTCTAATAGTATCCACAAAACATTTGTGAGAACTTTACAACTGTTGTAGAGAGGGTTAGACAAGAAGTGCTAGCTTATAATAAGGTTTGAACCATTTAATTGAAATAATATTATAATTTTAATTATATTTTTATTAAAATTATGATTAATTATAATTAAATACCAACCGAGGCCAAATAAGATTCAATATCTTGTATTGATCTTTATTTATTAAATATCTCATATTTATTCATAAAATTTCTCAAATTTTACGAACAAGTACAATGCGATTAAATCACTTTTTCTCTCTTCAACTTGCTCTTTATATGTGACCCATTAAGTTCCTAAATAAGTTGAAAATCGATCTAAACTGAAACCTTAAATTATATTTAGGATTAGATAAATTAAACTCCTTTAATTTTTAAATTAAATAATATTTATCCATAGATCAAGATTGATTTAGCAATACGTCATGAATATCTAAATATTTACGAATGTTAAACTGATTTTAACTAATCTTTTAGTGTATAATTTTTGTGTACAATGCAATCTTTTAATTATACAATGTTCTAATCAAACATGGAACATAAGATTAATATCTACTATATTTGAATCAAATCATATTAAGTCTCTACTGTTAATAATTGATTTAATTAATGACTTTTGAAATTTGTTCTTAAAGTATCATTCATCCTTGGTCAAAGATTTTCAAATTAATACTAATTCAGAACAACATAACATTCCTTATTCACTTTAAGGTGATAAATTTTATATTATCACTAACTACCTCTATATAGTCCATGCTATATCGAATAACTACCAATTGAGCTACCATTTACTAGAATAGGTCATAAGTAGTATCAAAATATAGTGATCCCTCTATGAAATACTTTAGAGATCTCAAGTCAAATAATTACTCATATAATCATTACAATAAGAATTTTCATATGCATAAAAGCAATGATTCAAATGGATTTCTCTTACAGGGACAGTTCAGTGAACTTCCTATCCAACAAGTACTCACATATTTGTTTAATTATCTCCATATTTTGGTTTATAAGATTGACTATTTCCTTCATAAAGAAGAAACATAGCATATGGTAGTCTTTTTGTGTTCTATTAATACCCAGTTTCAATAGAATAATGACTAAGAATAATTTGGGATAAAAAATAAATATAATATGAATCTCATTATAATGATCTCATTATAATTTCATTTATAATATATATTTACCACATGAACTTTATCGTATATACCTTACATGTATAAGATAGATAATGTCTTTAAATAATTATATCACTAAATTACATTAAACTAATTGGTTATAGGGCATAAACTAACAAAAACATCAACCTAACTATTTTTAACATCACTAATGAATATAAAATATTAATCAAGATAATACTATTACATAATGACGTAGACAACAAATGTGAAAAAAGAAACTACAAACAAACCTCCCAACATATAATAATTAAATAATTACCGTTCAAGAGGATTACATTCTTAGTGTTTGACTCATTCATTGAAAGTAAATATTTGTTTAAATTAAAAATAGAAATTTTTTAAGAAGGAAATTGATGATTTGGTGGATTGTAACTAGGAAATTAGGATGAATTGGAATATCAAAAAGCGATAAAAAATTTAAAGTTTGGGATTGGTCTTTAATAAGTTTGCTTGTTAATGACAATTTAATGTTTAAGATTGGTCTTTAATAAGTTTCATGTTAAGTGGACCTTGCAATTGCTCAGACTAGTTCCGGTATGATAAGGTACTGATATTGATCAATATCAGGTATCATTTCGAATAATTTTTAAAATTACAACATAGTTTGTAGTTTTTATAAAATTTCAAAATTGTCCTTCAATATATTATGCCATATAATTTTTTTACTTTACTTTAATCCCATCTAAAAATTCATAATAATATAAATTTAATATAACAAATATTTTCTATTTTATCAATATATATGTTCATATATTTCTCATAAATTATGATAAAAAGATCATTTAACTCTCATATAAATATAAAATTAAAAATAATACAAAGTAAAAAAATGCATTTCTATTAAGTTAATATAATTTTAAATGATATCTTTATATATTTCAAAAGTTAAAATAATAATTTTTAAAATGTATGCACTAAAAATAATCACATTGTATAAGTCTAATTACATAAAAACATTATTTAATACATTTTTCTTGTATCTTTACTATTAAATAAACCATAGAGAATTTCATCATATTTCTTTTTATGTATAGAATTTATATAGGATGTATTTTAAGTTTTTTTCAATTTAGTTATAAAATTTTTAAAAAATTAAAATTATGACTGATATTTGACTAGTATTTTTGTTACTAGTCGGGTCGATACCAGCTGAAAAAGTCGATACCGATTAGTACCAAAGTCCAATATGATACTATTGTATTCAATACAACTGGTAATGGCCAGTATGATACATTATTCAAATTACTGGCTCTGACCCGGTAGGCTCATAGAGAGACAACAAAAGTTCTAATTAAATTATATCATACCACCTTACTATTAAAGAAATATAAGTACATGATTTATATAGGATTAGTATATTTGTTTTCTAAAATAACAAAATAGTTTTAAAATGATTGTATTTATTTATTTATGCCAAGATATAAGATCCATAATTTTATTTATCAAGATGTAAAATCTATTCATTGATACAAAGATTTCAAATTTTAGTATGTTCTCTACTAATTGGATCAATCGAGAAAACTCTACGTTAATACATTATCTTCCAATCGAGAAAACTCTACGTTAATACATTATCATTTGATCCACTATAAATTAAGGAGAATTAATAATTAAACAGAAGCATGAGCTTCACAAGATACCGTTAATATAAATCAATGCACTTGGACTTTGTAATAGTTTTTGAAATAGTAATCGGACGACGCAGCTCAAATGACATTACTGAATATATAAAGTCCAAGTATGTGAATAAAAAAATATTGGAACACTCTTATCCCTTAATTAGAGGTCTCGAGTTCGAGTCTTGAGAATGGAAAAATCTGTTTGACCAACACTTTACTTTTTACAGGCTGATCCGGTGTGAGCGGAGATTAATTTAACAGTAGATAACTTAAAGGCGTTATTCTCATAAATTGAAACCCTCGTAGAACACTTCGTTGGCTAACCAAAATAAAAAATAAAAAAACATTGGCAAATGGCAGTGGCAAGGACATCATGAAACCGAGAATATCAAACTTCAGCGCCATGCCCCACCTCCCTAACCACTCCCCGAGCAAATAAACTATTAATATGAAATAAAACCCGATCTGATCTGCACCGTTGATGTTTAAAGCCTATAGTATTTATCACCTATAACATAACCTTAAAACGAAAACCCATTTCTAATCTCTTCGTCTCTTGCTTGGTGTTAGTTGTGTCCAAAGTCAGATGTCTGTGTCTCAGATATGTATGATTCTGCTAATGTGCACCGTTTTACTTCCTTCCTCTAAAGCTGCGTCAGGATCTCGCTCCATCCTCCGCGCAATCGGCGACGAGAACAAGCCGCCGCCGGACTTCGCCGTTGAGTTAAATGTCACGAATTTTGATACAGTTCTTAGGGACACGCCGGCTTCTTTTGCTGTTGTCGAATTCTTCGCCCACTGGTCAGTTCTCTTATGCGCTTGATCCTCACATCTATTGTTTTTAGTCTGTTTTTAATAATGTATTTTGAACGTTTATGCACTCAGCTTGTATTTTTGGACTGAATTTGAGGTGAGTGGAAATGGTGGTTGAATGGATTGGATTAATGAGATAGACTTGTTTGATGCATTGCCTGGTTAAACAGGCGCGTGTACGGGGCTCTGATGATTGTTTTTTGGTGGGGGGATGGTGGAATTCTGCGGCTTAATTTTGTAGCCCTTGTTTGCACAAAAGTAATCTTTTTGAATAGGAAGATTCTTCTTTTATTCTCTTTAGGCTATGCATCAGTTGAAGGGATGACGATGTTCAACCTTTTGAGCAACCTTTTGGTCTCTAGAGGACTGAATAGGGTGATTATTCTCCTGAAGAAATTAAGCAGTTAATGCCAATAGGAAACTTAGAGACAATTGGCAACGTTGAACGCTGCATTCTTTTCAAGTGATAAAACCTTTTTGCCTCTTATCGTGATATTGGACAGTTAACCTGAATGTGAGAATTTTGGATAGCAAGATCTGTTCTCCGAGTTGGTTATGATCACTTTTATAACCTTTCCACCTGACTGTTAGTTGTATACTAGTGTCACGGGATGTCTGTACCACTGATTCTGGCTCTCTTTTGGTTGAGTTCTGTTATGTCCTTCTAAGCATGATCTATAAACCTGTGCCCATCAGCAGTTTGTACATGCTTATTGCTCTTCCTTTTTATCTTAGTAGGCAGCATTGACACTTCATGTATAATATACTTCTCATCAACAAAATTTTCTCTGATTATTGGTATTAATTATTTCTTCATGAAAAAAGATCTTTCCTCGTGTCTCCTCTGCCGTAAAATCAAAATTTTAAACATTGGTAATAGTAGGCACAAAATGTAATATAAAATTCTGAGATATTGAAATACCTGCGTTATAGGCTATATTTATCATCTGATTTTGGATTAGCCTATTTAAAGTTTTTTTCCCTTGTTTAATTTTATGTGTGTAGCATCTCTTATGTCAAGATAAGCCATTTGATGTTATTTTTCTCTTTGAACTTCTGTTTTTCAGGTGTCCTGCTTGCAGAAATTACAAGGTATTCTGAGGAATGATTTCTTTCTTAGTTTGGATATGAATTTTCTTACTATGTTTATTGATAGAACTTCAAATATGCAGCCGCACTATGAAAAAGTTGCAAGGCTTTTTAATGGACCTGATGCTGTGCATCCTGGTATTGTATTGATGGCAAGGGTGGACTGCGCATTGAAGGTTTAATGCCTATGTTATCTCCATTTCTTTAATGCATGCTCTGATTGCTCAATTATTTTGAGGGTTTGTGTTTGTGTTCCTACACAGCAAGATTTACTGCTTTGCAGAAGTAGTGTGTCGACCGTGGTGTCTTTTTCCCATTTGTTTAACAGATTTATACTGTTATGAGATCCAAAATCAGAAAAAGTAACAGCAATATATGTTTATTTTTTAAGGCAGTATTTGTCATGGAAATCAAGCATGACATATTGATTACGGTTTTTTGTTGTTAATGCCAACCATCATCACACCTACATTTCACTTATAAATCACATTGAGTTTCATCAGCACATCAGTGAGAAACTTACTCACATTGTTTCTGGATTAGTATCTTTCTTCCTCAAGTTTCTTTCACCATTGTTTCTTTAGCAAGCATGATGCAGTCGCCGTGGGCTTAGTCTTTTAAATTTCCAGTAGGAATGTTTTGAGAGTCATCTTTCTTTCTCTATACTGGACCAACTTTTGAATGATTTTTCCTTTTTTATTTTCATAGGTCTTGTGGTGGGTCACATGCCTAACATGTTACTCTCTGAAATTAAAAGAAAAAACACTTCAATGCTACATTATACTCATTTAGAGGAGATTTACCTCGTTTCCAATGTTCTTTTCTCGAGATTTTATAGCATTACCAGCAAGGACCATGTTGATCAAACTTTTCTGGTCTTGTGGCTTAAAGTTATTCTAGTTGTAGGTGGCCTGTGTTTCTTGGATGGAACTCTGCTTATTAAAACTCATTATCTTTCACCATAATTGTGATTTGAGGCTGTGCCTTTGAATCTGTGAAATAAAGTTGGTTATGAGTTGGTTGGTGGAGTATTTAATAATAAGTTTGCATGTTTTGCTGATACATCAGGCGGAACATTATTTTCTCAAAACCATCAAAAACTTATATGTATTTTAGGATTATTTCCACCAAGGACATGCAACACATTACTTGAATTTCCAAATAGACCCTTTCATCTTCTTAGTGATTAGTTATTACCAGTACAATTCTAACTGTGAGGTTCTTGACTTTGTAATATTAATGCAAATCTTGGTTCCTTCTAAGGTGAAGGTCACATGTGGAGGTTGTGATATATTTTCGATTGAAGTTTCAGAATTTGATAAGAGCCTTTGCTTTTATCAATATTGGAGGATGGGGAGACCATAAGTATTGTTGTTATTGCTAGTGCGGCATTTTTTTGGTTTCTGCCTTGATCTTTTGGAATTCTACTGCTAGAACTGCTGAATATGTTATTTTTCATATCTTCCTTAATGTTCCTGCATTTAAAATCATTTTGTGATGATTTATCCCCTTTTGACTTGTTTGGCAGCACAGGCAAATAGTAAACTCTGTGATAAATTTTCTGTAAGTCATTATCCTATGCTTTTTTGGGGCTCATCGTCTAAATTCGTGTCTGGTGGTTGGGAACCTAAGCAAGAAAAAAGTGAAATTTCTGTAATTGATGACGGACGGACTGCTGAACGGTTGCTTAATTGGATTAATAAGCAATTAGGCAGGTATGCAATGTTCAGAACAAGCAACAATTGATTAAATCATGACTGTTTGAATTGTTTTTTGCTTTGTATTTAACATGATAAATTGTTATCAAGAATTGTTTCCTAAAATTCGGTCTGCTCCTATGTTGATGGTTAACTTAAAAATGACCTTATTCTATCTTTGATCTGAGAAATGCATCAAGGATTATTTGGGTGGAAGATATGTGGGGACGAAACAAATGAGTTGATCTGTTTCATATTTCCCTCTGCTATGGGAAACTTTAAAATTTTGATAAATGCATATTTATAATGTTTGTTCCAGTTTTCATTGAGGAAGCTATATATGTAGATGACTTATTTCCACAGTAATGTCTGTAGCTTCACTCCTTGTTATGCTTTCTTCAGTTTCTTTAGTAGTTGAATTCTACCTTTCTTTCTAATTTCATGCAGTTCATATGGTTTGGACGATGAGAAATTTGAAAATGAGAATCTATCTTCGAATATGTCAGACCCTGGACAGGTTGTTTGCCTAATTTTGGTTACTTAAAAGTCATTTTGTCCATGTAACAAATGCTAAATTTCTACTATACATGGTTGGTTAAAGATCGCACGTGCTGTCTATGATGTTGAGGAGGCGACATCCACAGCCTTTGAGATTATATTTCAACTCAAGGTATGGACTTTATTCGATCATGTTTCTTCTTGTTCCTGTTGTCTGATCTACTTCATCTATAATTGATATACAGACTTTATTTGATCATGTTCCTGTTGTCTGATTTACTTCACCTATAATTGATATTCTTTCTGTGCAGATGGTAAAATTAGAAACTCGGGCATCACTTATCAAATTTCTGCAGCTTTTAGTTGCTCATCATCCTTCCAAGAGGTAAAGGCGTCTTTATGGAACAGAATTCTTTGTAGATATGGTGATTCCTTCATTTGTTTACTTTAGATTAGTCTTCTGTGTTAGGTGCCGGAAGGGCAGTGCAGAAGTTCTGGTAAATTTTGATGAGTTATGCCCACCAGGTATATTGCGTACTAGTAAAGAGGAACATGCTGGTAATAGCAAAGGCATCCTGATGAATTACCCAATTTGTGGAAAAGAAGTTCCTCGAGGATATTGGGTAGGTAGAAATTTACTTCCCCTTAGAATGAAGGGTCTGACCTAAAATGATGCAATTTAAATGCTTCCCCAACTTTTCCTTCAGAGCTGGCAGTTATGTGCTTAGTGCAGTTTTGATCTTTGTCTGCAAATCTGCTTGTGCAATCTACATCCATCAGACATGTTTGAATTTCTGTGTAACTGATTGAAGCACTATTACATTAGCGGACTAACCATGATATAGGTCCAGAGTGCATGCTTTTTTTTTTTCTTTTATGAAACACTTTAAACTATTCACTTGTAATTTTCTACTGGCTGTACCATCATTCAAAGTCATCACTCCTATTGAATCATAATTTACTGGGGTGTTGGCTCTTGATTCTTTCTGCAATCTGTAAAGTCCCCATCAGATTTCTTCAAGTTTTGGAATGATGCTTAGCATTTTCTGAACGTTGATTCAATTATTGGATATATTGCTTGTAAGTTAACAATTTTTCAGTATGTTTATAATTAATAAACTTGGAGCTTATTGTGTTGATAAATCTTTTCATTGCCATATCATACCACGGTCCATGCAATTTGAAGTTCTATATGATGATGAAGCATCAATAATGATATGATCCATGTATTTCCTGTTATACTAACAATTTCAAGAAACGGGTGATTTGATATTCGCTGAGCATGACATTCATTTATGCCTTAGTGTGGTTATCTAAGCTAGCATCAGTTTTCCTATTGATGAACTTAACTCTTGCTTCCTTCTGTTGTTGTTGTTGTACATTAGATACCTGATATCTATATATATATATTCTAAGTTGCTTATGGTGATCCTTTCCAGATGTTTTGTCGTGGAAGCAGGAATGATACCAGGGGCTTTAGGTAGGCAATTTAGTAGAGAATAACACTCAGAAAATTTAGTGTCCTTGTTAATCTGATGGACAAGCAACTATAAGATAATCTAAAGTTGTGTTTAACAACTTACCTTCAGTGGTTCATCTGTCTTTTCATTTGCAGCTGTGGTTTATGGGTTCTATTCCATTCACTTTCAGTACAGATTGAGGATGGAGAGAGCCAATTTGTATTTACATCTATATGTGAATTTATTCACAACTTCTTTATTTGTGAGGAATGTCGCCAACATTTTTACCACATGTGTTCAAGGTAAGGAAACTCAGAATATGGAGCTATAAGCTGTTGTTGCTCCTTCATACTAATTATGGGTTCAACTAATTTTGCAGTGTTAGTCATCCTTTAAACTCATCTCGGGAGTTTGCACTTTGGTTATGGAAGACTCACAATAAAGTCAACGAGAGGTTAATGAAGGAAGAATCGTCTCTGGGAACTGGTGATCCCAAGTTCCCAAAGATCATATGGCCCCCGAAACAGCTATGCTCAACATGTTATCGGTCTCGTAGTCGAAGAGGAAGTGGATTGAGTCAGATTGATTGGGATGAGGATGAGGTATACAAGTTCTTGACAACTTATTATGGAAAAACCTTGACATCTCTGTACAAAGACAAAGGGAGTGTTGAGAAAGAAGTGACTGATGGAGCTCTTGAGGAGTTGGTAGCCTCAACTAATGCAGTTGTTGTGCCTGTTGGGGCTGCCTTGGCGATTGCTTTCGCAAGCTGTGCATTTGGAGCGCTTGCTTGCTACTGGCGTTCACAGCAGAAGAGTCGGAAGTATTACCACCCACACTCTTTAAAGAACATATGATATTTTGGAGTGTAGTGAGTGAGCGTTTCCAAAAATATATTTTTTTCTAATAGAAACTAATGAAAAAGTATAACCTGGAAAAAGAAAAGAAAAGAAAAGAGGGGTAGTGGAATTTGATTGTTAGAAAATGAGAATTTTCTTATTTGTTTTCCTTCCCCAATATTTCAGGCCAAGGAGGAAGCCGGAACTAGATAGTTAACGGACAAAAGTATACACAGCTATTTAAGGTGCCCAGTCGGGTGAGAGTGATACCGTCAGGATAGGAATTCAGGTCACAACCTTGCTAGCTTGCACGAGACCTGCTTTGAGGTCCTCCTTTGTAACCTTACCCGAAAATTTTCCTCAAGAATGTTTTAATTTGGATTGTACAGATCCATATCTTAATCTTACGTTTGGAAGATAAAGCTGCTCATTTGTTATTTGTACTTCAATTACGAGTCTTCTTAAATTTGTGAAAACACATTTTAAGCATATGGTTGCTGTATTATGGAGTCGAGTCTCATCCTTTTTGACTCCTGCACATCCACAGGCTCTGACAATAGTTTAAGTCAGGTTATCTTAACTATTCTTAGCTACATTTAAGACTGGATAGGGATTGCTGATGATCCAGTCATTTGAGAAAGCTAAATTTGAAGGCAAGCAAGCCTTGTTGTTAGGAATTGGGAGACTGCTTGCCTGGTGCTTGCAACTTCCATTTGATCTTGCCATTTCCTTTTACAGAATCGGTTGCCAATACACCAATTTAACTTCACTGTCATTTTCTTTTCCTTGTATCTTTCTTTTTTCAATAAGTAAATTGTTTGTATATACAGAGTAGTAGTTACCTAACTGTACAACGTCTCAAGAGAGAGGCAACAATACAATTCACATTTTAAAACCCAGTAATAATTGGTGTTCTGCCGCTTCTGGCATCATACATAAGAGAACTACAGTTCCAGTTGTGCTTCAGAATATGAACTTGGAATCTTCTTCTCTTTCACAATATTAAGGTTGGCAGCTGCTGCTGATCCCAAATTACCTTTCCTTCGCAGTCAGATTATTGAAAACTAACCACATGAGTCTCAGTTTGCAGAACTGATCGCTCAGTTTCTTCATCAGATGGAGTGTACGATGAACTTGGAGCACCCTGTTTGATCAATGAAGAAACAAATACAAGCATGTTTAAAACTCAAAATAAGCATTAAGTGGTGATTAATGATACTTCATTTCTTCACAATTGAAGCTAATATGGTAGCTAAACTCACTTGGTGGCGGCGTCGCTGTAGTGCACTTACTGCTCTTACAATGACATAGATTGGAAGAATAACTCCAGCGGTCCTCAGAAGTATCGACTGTCAAAGTAAAGAAAGTGTGAGTAACATTACAGAAGATTATTTGTTGATTTCTTTTTCTTGAATGTATAATATTTCACATTCCTACCATAAATAATGGGAAAGAGATATCAATGCTTCCAGTAAGGATGAGTGGGAGCGTATGCCTCAAGATCAAAAGAACCATTAGCTGCAAAAAATTACACACACGTGAATGAACCTTAACCTTATGATCATAAAGCAAAATAATCAGAGTTAATTAGTGTCTAGCACACAGCACTTTCAATCTTTGGTTCAACAATATTTAGCTGTTAATAAATTTGTGCAAAATAAGTTGATAAAAGATGAGAACCATCAAAGTCTGCAAAGAGGAAGATACTTACCAGTACAGCAACGGACCGGCATAAGATTGCATTTCTTGTACTTGAAGTTGAATCTTCATCATCATAGTCAGTATTTAGGAAGTTGCCGTCAGTTGAAACCACTGCTATGAATCGCGGACCATGTAAATCCGTTCTAGATGCTTCCCAGTTTCCCCTGATACAAAAATGACGTAAAAGTGAAGTTTTGAGTCCCCGGTGATTGGTGACCGTGAAGACAAAAAACCAAGTACATCCTCTAGTTACCTGAAGTTCAAAGGGATACGACCAAGTTGGAACAGGGGCGGAGGTGCTGTATAACCAGGCTTGAATTGCTGAATTTCATAACATCAAAAAGGTATATAGCAATTTGACATTCACGGGATAAATAGAATATATAATAAATGTAAAGAAAGCCTACCACAAGAAGCATAGACACTTGGAAAAAACTTAAATCTATGTGAATGAACCCACCTGGTGGCATATCTCACATGTAATGTTGCCCTTCTCATTACACCACCTCTGTACACATCTGCGGTGAGCATACTGCAAGCACGGAGAATCAGATTGATCATCCAATGCAATGATTACATTTTAGTCTCAGAATACACAAAGCAACAACAGTAATATGATGGAATAACTACATTAATAGTTGCTGGGCTCAAAACAAAACAAATATTCCAAGTTTCAAAGGATTGTGGGGAAGGCATTTCTTTCTCAACAACTGAGGTAATGCTTCATTGCCAGTTATGCTGTCAGCAGTTGTAGGGTTTCTAAAGCCATGCAACCAATTGCTCAACAATTAGTTGAGATTAAGATGAAACCATCAAGCTTTTGTTGGACATGTGAAAAGCTCCATTTTTCATGATGAGTACATCGAATCTCCAAAACCTCCAGTTGCTACAAAATGTCACTGGATCTTAAAAATTATTCACAAACTTCTGATTGAGCTCTTTATTTCAGGAAAAAGTCACCTATGTTGAAGAAAATCCATACATAGACATTACTACTATGATTAAATTTTGCTGTGACAAAAATCAAATTGTTCTGGTTGCATAACGGAAAAAGTTGTTTCCTTTTTGGACTTCAGGGATGGGGACTTCTAGACGACACTCAAAATCCTGTCATTTTCATACTTACCAAGGAAGAGGTGGTAGACCTAAACTATTCTATTATACCGTCAGAAGTCTGAAAAGTCAAAGGCGAAGACTTGACTCAAATCTAGATGATAGCATAATTTTTGACCTCAAAAACTCCATGAGAATATTCAAGTTTGGCATCCCAAACATGCAAGGAAATTAAAAGAAAAAAGATTTGGACCAAAACTGTTTCACAATTCAAACTATAAAATATGTTTACGTGTCGCTAAATAAAAAAGAAGAGTTAACATCTTCGGGGCTTTTAACTATGCAATGAGCAGCAGGCTAATGAAACGAACCTTCAAGCTGCCGCGACATGCGCAGGGTATTTCCATATTTGAATCTTCATCCTCATCCTGGCAAATCCTGCACTCCACCAATTTCCTTGGAGTTGATATGTCTCCAAAATCAACTTTCTGGGAACACTTGTCAGTTTTGATGTCCTCAATTTTCGAAATCGTGGCTTGCATTGCCCGGTTTGTGCTTTCAATAGCAGCTTCCAACGTGGATTCAGTTATCAAGCGATCCACCAACAACACAAAATGATCACCCATCACCAATTTCTCCAAACAGCCTGTGAAAAATCAATTTCCACTGTTCGTTTTAACGTTCAGTGATCCGGTTTCCAGCACAAGGAGTAGTTGCTCTCGCTTTTCTTCACTCAAGGCCCTGAAAACCATAATTCTTCATTCTTAGAACCAAAACAAATCAAAAAAAAAAAAAAAACAACGAATGTAAGAAAATGCGGCACAAGGAATTTGGCTTCCAGAAGTAAGAAACACACGAAACAAACACCTTAAAAATTGAAGAAGCGAATTTGAAAATTCAATTGTTTGAAGTTAACTAAAAAGGGCTAAAGCGTCAAGATCTAAAAGGATCAAAAAGAGTTCAAAAATGTCAGGAGGGAAAAGGGGAGAAAACAAAAAAGGGCAGGGCAACATTGTGAAGATCAAATAAGGGAAAAGGAAAACAAAAAAAAAGCATACCAATTCACACAGAGAGCAAAACCATCACAAGAAATGGACAAGATCTAGTTAAGAAAGACAGGTCCAAAAGTCGCACGAATCAGAAAGAGAGTGTACCCAGAAACGAAACAAAGAGAACAAGAAAAGGAGAATGAAGGAAAGATCAAGTCAGAAAAACAGAAAAGATGAGAGCTTTACCAATACGAGGACAAAAAAGGGAATAAGCATCAACGCAAGAAAAGGGATGATAACAAAAAAAGTGGACAAAGTAGAGACTTACAAGAAGGGGGATCTAAATATTCTTGACGCTAAGAAAACACTACCTCTTTCGAATTCTCTGTTTGGGGATCAAGCAAGAGATGGAGTAAAGGAACTCAAAACATTTAACAGGACAGAAATTTGGCGTAGCTCATTCATGGACAAAGTTTGCTCCTTTACAAATTTATTTAAGCAAGCTATGAGCCTAGAAACCAATCAGGACCCCGTTTTCTTGTCAATTGTTTGATTGTTTCAGGTCAAAGATGGGAGCTTTTGGTTGTGATATATATATATATTGATACATGTATTGACGGAGCCCTGTTTTTTAAGGTGATAGGACAGAAAAAAAAAATGGCAAATCAAATGCGCTCTTACCGGTTTATGCTTCCCTTGTCAGCCTTTTACTGACCGTTTTTGCCGTTTACAGTTGCCCGCGAGTCATTTCCATTCTACGCCGTCTATCTTTTGTTTTTTGGATATTGGATTTCAAAAGCACCATACAGTAATTTATCTTTCTTCAAAATTTTTTTTTTTTTTTTTTTTTTTTTACATTAGGTATCCCGGCTTAGCCAGACTAAATCCTAATC
>JAOTIZ010041721.1:0-14897 GCA_027123425.1 Erythroxylum panamense
AATACTCCAAAATTCACCAACACCTACAAATATGGTATTTCCACAATTCACTAATATTTCCAATGTAAAAACATTCAAAATTCTCAAATTCTCAATCAATCCAATTATACCCGAAATTATTCATGAATGCATGTACAATTATTTTTCGTGTGCAAATAAATTCACTATTCATGTATAAGTGTATGGCATATCATGCATGAACATAGAAATGCATCTAACTCTCATTAGTCACTCCCATCTACCATTCTACCCTTCCCACTAGTAATGGGATGTTACATGATGGGTATAGAAAAGTATGATTCAGAAGAAAAGAAAGATGGTGAGAAGGCTAAAAAAGTCACTAAAAATCTAAACTAATTTAGTTGGAAAAAGATTCTCTTAAAATTGGGGGGAGCATTCATGAAAGAAATAGTCTAGCTTCAAACAAAAAGGGAGGATCCAGTCAGATATCATTGGTTGACCAAAATAATACCCTAATGGATAAAGGGGTGAATGGGCTAGAAACTAGTGAAACTAACCTAGATGAAGGAGTTTCTGATCCATAATAGAATGAACAAAGCCTAAAGAGGGTTGATCTGTCGAATGGTGGGCTTCAAAAGGAGCAGTTTGAACAAGTGACTTTTAGGAAAAGTAACAGGAGCAATAAGAAAGGCTTCAAAAGTAAAAGCAATCTCCTATGACTATGATAGTATGGAATGTACATGGAATAAATAACCCTTTCAAGCTTAACGCGATAAGGGATTTCGTCCTGAAAGAGAAGACTCAGGTTTTTTGTCTTTTGAAAACTAAAAATAGGGAAGCAAATCCAAATAAGCTTTGTTGTTTGGGTAGGAAATGACAGTTTTTAACAAACAACCAAAGTCATGCCTATGGTAGGATTATTATTGCTTATGATGGTGATTTTTTGGCGATGAATGTTCTAGAATAAATCAACAGTTTATTCATACTAAGATCTACTTCACGATGGAAAACTCTAGTATGTTTAGCTACTTTTATTTATGGTTTTAACCTCAGGTTTCAAAGGACTGAACTCTGGAATTCTATAAGAAGATTAAAGACCTTGGTAAATTTTCCATGGTTACTGTGTGGTGAATTTAACACCACTTTATTCATATCTGAAGCAAAAGACAATTGTAATTTGCACAATTATTCTTCAGATATGTATGATTGTATGCAGGAGGTGGGACTCACAGATTTGAAATTTGAAGGCCATAGATTCACCTGGTCTAACAAACAAAGTTCAATTTGTCATATCAGGAAAAAGTTGGATAGGGCATTGGTAAATGTGGATTGGCTAAATTCTTTTTCAGAAAGTTTAGCAAAATATCTAGACCTTATAATTTCTAACCATACTCCTATAAGGATTGACAACTTGTTTAACTCTATAAGAATCCTTCATCCATTCAGATTTAACAATTTCTTGGCAAATATGGAGGGTTTTCAAAAGGTAATAATGAAGGGGTTGGAGTATGATTTCTTTGGGGCAAAATAGTACATTTGCCTCCAAAAGCTCAAGTCTATCAAACAAGAACTGAAATCTCTAAATTCAAAAAAAGGATAGAATCTCTCGAAGGAAATTGAAAAAGCTAGAGATAAACTGTCAGCTATTTAGACTTCATTGGTGGATAATCCTACAAATGTTTCTTTAGCCTCGGATGAAAAGGAACCTCAAAAAAATTATATTTACAACTGGTGGATAACCAAAGCTCATTATTGAAGCAGAGATCCAGAGTTAATTGGCTAAAGGATGGGGACAGATGTACAAAGTTCTTCTTTATTTCAATGCAAGCTAGGAAGAATGTAAACATAATCAACTCTATTAAAATTGAAGCTAGAGAGGTCGTAGTTGGACAAAAAGGAATAGCTAAGGAAGCAATGAACTTTTACAAAAACTTTCTAGGTTCAGTAGCTTCCTCTCCTGACATAGGAGATGATTTTAGAAAGTTTTTCACAGTAAGAATTCCTGAACATATGGTCTCTTTATTAATTAGGTCAGCTATAGACCAAGAAATAGAGAGGATGATGTTTGTCATGATTGGCTTTAAAGCTCCAGGCCCTGATGGTTTGAATAGTTTCTTCTATCAAAAATATTGGAGTACTGTTGGGTGGTTGGGTGGAGTCAAGGAGGCTATGTATGAGTTCTTTCAAAGAGGGTTACTGCCAAAGGAGATTAACAAGACCTTTCTCTGTTTAGTCTCTAAAAGCTCAAATCCATCCTATTGGAGTGAATTCGGACTTATTTCTTATACACACATTATTTATAAGATTATTGCAAAGATTTTGGCAAACAAGTTGAAGGAGGTTCTGCGTTATCTCATCAATGAGAATCAAAGAGCTTTTATGAATAATAGGGATATTAAGGATAATATTCTTATGGTCTAGGAGCTATTGAAAGAGTATAACCATAGGAAAAGTCCCCGTATCTATACTATCAAAGTAGACTTATAGAAAGCTTTTGATAGAGTGAACTAGAACTTTTTGCTGCAAATAATAGAGGTCATGGAACTTCCTCATAGATTCTTAAGGTAGATTCGGGAATGCATTACTAATGCATTTCTTTGGGGAAACCTCAATTCAGACAGACACTTTGTAAAGTTGAAATGGTCAGAAGTTTGTAAAAGGAAGAAGGGGGCTTAGGTTTGATCTCTATTTCCTACTTTAATAGGTCAGATTTGATAAAACATCAATGGAATATTCTACTAGATAAGCAATCTTTATAGATCTGTTGGTTTCATACCTATATCATTAAAGGTTTTAGTCTTTGGACTATCCCTTTTAAAACCTCCTTTTCTTGGTCTTTGATTCAACTATTAAAGTTAAGACCCCTCTTACAACCTTTGGTGACTTGTAAGGTTAGAAATGGTAAAAAAAGCATTCCTATGGTTTGATAATTGGACAGGTAAAGGACCCCTTATTAGATTTCCTCAAGCTCTTCAGATTTGGAATGATATTCCTATTAACTTGAAAGTTAAATCCATCATCCTAAGGGGCCAATGGAATATTCTAAAGGAATACAGTATCTCACTCCTCATTACCACCCTAATTTAGATAAAGACGACTCATTTTAATGCCTTAATCTCCCTCCTAACATCTTCCAACTTGCGAAATTCAAGGAATGGATGAATCGGGATCACCAAAGATAGTCATGGTTCCCTATCATTTGGCACAAGGCTCTCATGCCTAGCCATTCCATTATTCTCTGGCTCACTATATTGAATAAGGTAAGTATAATGGATAGACTGCACTAGACTACCTCTAACACTACTTGTGTTGTATGTGAGTTAGAAGAAGAATCTAGGAATAATCTTTTCTTCCTATGCCCCTTTTCCCAATTCATATGGGAGAAAATAAAGAAATTATGTCATATATCTAATGCTGGACGGGAAGCTCTAAACTAGTTTCAGGAGGTGAATCATATCTCTAACTACAACAAGCAGATCTATGTCATCTCCTTCATCTCGTCCATTAAGGAGATTTAGTGAGAGGGAAACATCAGAAGATTTCAGAGCACACATCGCTCACGAGATGAGATTCTCTTCTCTCTAGTTGGCAAAATCAGAGAGAAACTCCTATGTTCTTTAAGGTCTGACCAAGTTTTCCCTAATCTAACCTTCTTATGGAGAATCTATTAACATACAAAGGAAAAAATTCTTAAAAAAGGAATTCAACTTAAGTTACAAATCAGTACTTGAGTAAGAGGCGTCCTTTGTCTTTGATGCATGAAGCACGTATGTCGAAGCTAAGTACTCCAACCCTTACACTCTGCATCAGTTCCAAAAATAGGATGTGTATTCTTGAAGATTCTTTATTTCCATCAGCTGTGGCACCTTCTCCTGCTGCCATCGACGGTCATCTTCGCAAACCTTAATTTGGTAAGAATTATGCGAAAGGGTGAAAACGCATTCTAATCTTTCAAATTTTGCCTAACTCTTCGTCTGATGGCAGTATTAAGCTTTTGTGACTCTCGTTCCATATGTTGTCGTTGTACTAGTTTATGTTTGCCTCTAAACGATGTCATGGATGTAATAGAGCTTTATCCTCTAAACATTGCCACTGCATTATTGGTTATTTAAACTTGTTACCGTTAGCCTTAATTTCTATTAATATTTTCTTATATTTTGTAAATAGGAAAATAAGTATTCTGCAGAATATTTCTGTTAGAGTATTATTAGGAGTCTGTTTCTAGTTATTGACCAATTATTTTGTACTGGAGGAAATATGGGAGCACAATGCCAAAAGCTTCCCATTTTCTAGTCTTGTTTGTTGAGTTTTCTTATATAAAAAACGGTGCTTGGTCTGTGTTTTATACACCATCACCACAAAAAGAGTGAAATTAATTGTGTTGTTCTCTTGATTGTTTTTATCAATTAGTTCTACATTTGGTATCAGAGCCTGGTTGATCAAGGCCTGAATCATGTCTCATCTTGAGATTGAGAGAGCAAGGAGAGAGAGAGAACTGAAAGAAAGAGAGGATACTGCCAGCGATGCTTCAAATAGAGAAGGCGTGTCAAGTCAAGAGAGGGAGGGCTCGGTTACGATAAAATATCCCATGTTGACGAAGAGCAATTATGCAGCATGGGCTATTAAAATGGAAGTATTTATGATGGCTCAAGGTGTCTGGGAGCCAATCGAATCTGAAGGTCCTGTTGATAAACAAAGAGACAAGATGGCATTGGCGGCCATCTATCAAGGTATAAGTGAGGATACCTTGCTTCAACTAGGGGCCAAGAAGACAGCTAAGGAGGCATGGAATATGCTCAAAATTAAAAACCAAGGCACAGAAAAGGTGAAGGAGGTTAGAACTCAAACCTTATGGAGAGAGTTCGAGGTACTGGGGATGAGTGATTCAAAGACAATAGATGATTTCTCTGGAAAAGTCACCATTATTGTCAATAAATTAAGAAGCCTTGGTAACATAGTTGAAGATGAGAAGGTGATAAATAAGCTGTTACGTTCTACTTCCTCAAAATTTCTGCAGATAGTTTCCGCTATAGAGGAATTTAGTGATCTAAAAACCAAATCGATAGAGCAGGTAATTGGATCACTAAAAGCTCATGAAGAACGATTGCTTGGTTGTGGAGACAATTCGGCTGAAACAGTTCTTCTTACTAGAGCTGAATGAAAGGCCAGAGAGGAGGAAAGCTCTTTCAAGAAAGCTCAAAATGACAATGGTGGAAGAGGAGGCAGAGGTCGTGGCCGTGGGCGCGGCTGAGGCAGAGGGCGTTACAATGGTGATTCAAGTTGTGGTGGCAATGATGAAGCAAAGACACAGAAGAAGAAATATGATAAGAGTAGAATCAAGTGTTACTGTTGCGGCCAAATGGGTCATTATGCTGTAGAATGCCCATCGAATGAATGGGAAGAGAAGGCCAATTTAATACAAGAGGAAGAAGAGGAAGCCTCTTTGTTGTTAATGGAAACAATAACTCTCAATTCATCTCAAAAGGAAGTGGAGTCCCTTTTGTTGATGCTGGAAACATGTGAGCTCGAGGTGACACAACAAATGGAGCCAGAAGTTGCAATGGTAAATGAAGTGGTGAAAGAGCAGTCATTCAAAGACGGCGTAGAGACTACTTGGTATTTTGATACCGGAGGCAGCAACCACATGTCAGGTGATAAATTTTGTTTTCAAGAATTAGATACTTCAATTACAGGAAGGGTGAAATTTGGGGATGGTTCAATTATTGAAATTTGTGGACGAGGATCAATCCTTTTCAAATGCAAAAATGAAGAGCATTTGATTCTGTCCGAAGTATACTATATTCCAAAACTTAAAAGCAATATTCTGAGTCTTGGACAACTTGATGAAAATGGTTGCAAAATTATAATTGAAGGTGGCTTTATGAAAGTTTATGACAGATTGAAGAATTTGATTGCTAAAGTTGAAAAACAGTCAAATAGCTTATATGTGGGCAAATTTCGATTTGCTAAAGAAATTTGTCTCATGACAAAGCTGGAAGAGCAAGGATGGCTATGGCACGCCAGATATGGTCACCTCAATTTTCACTCCTTAAAGAAGCTGTCCAGCAAGGGAATGGTAGATGGAATGCCCAAAATAAATCAATCTGCTCAAATCTGTGATGGATGCATAATCGGTAAGTTCCATAGATCACCATTTCCATAGAAAGCTATTTTTAGAGCAAAGGAGCCACTTGAACTTATCCATGGAGATCTGTGTGGACCGATTTCACCGCCCACATACGGAGGTAACAAGTATTTTATGCTGTTAGTTGATGATTTTTCACGTTTTATGTGGGTTTATATGTTGAAGAGTAAGGATGAAGCACTACCTGTGTTTAAGAAGTTCAAACTCAGGATTGAGACTGAAAAAGAAAGAAAATTGAAGGTTTTCAGAACAGATCGCGGAGGAGAATTCATGTCTATTGCTTTCAAAGAATTCTGCGAAAATGAAGGGTTACAAAGACATCTCACAGCATCATATTCACCACAGCAAAATGGTGTGGTGGAGCGAAGAAATCAAAAAGTTATTGAGATGGCCAGAAGCATGCTTAAAAGCAAGGAGATGCCGGGAAGTTTTTGGGGGGAGGCAGTTAAAACAGCTGTATACATCCTGAACAGAGCACCAACAAGGAGCACTGAAAATTCAACACCATATCAGCTGTGGTTCGAAAGAATACCAAAAGTACAGCATATGAGGGTCTTTGGATGCATTGCTCACGCAAAAAAATTGTTTCCACATACTCCAAAATTAGCTGACAGGAGTGTGAAGACAATCTTGCTTGGATATGAGGAGGAATCCAAGGCGTACAGGTTGCTGAATCCTTTGAAGAATAAAATCATTGTGAGTCGAGATGTAGTGTTCGAGGAAGATAAGAGCTGGTGCTAGATAGAAAAACAACAGAACGTTGATAATGGAAATATTTTCACTGTGCATCAAACTAACACAGAGGATAATGTTCCCAGTACCAACGAAAATCAAGGTGAAAATCAAGGCAATACCGGACAAAATTCACCATCAACTCCTTCAACTCCAGCCACGACATCATCCTCAGATTCCTCAACTCCGAAAAAATATAGATCTCTACAAGAAATCTATGATGAAACAAGAGAGGAGGTAGGGCTTTGTTTTCTCTCCATCGAAGAACCAGCCTCCTATGAAGAAGCTACCAGAAACGTGAGTTGGAGAGTGGCAATGCAACATGAAATTCAATCCATAGTGCAGAACAGAACCTAGGAACTAGCAGATCTACCGTCGGGTCACAAAGCAATTGGTTTGAAGTGGATTTACAAATTAAAGAAGAATCCAAAAGTTGAAATAGTCAAGCACAAAGCGAGGCTCGTAGCAAAAGGGTATGCACAAAAGTTTGGAATCGATTATAGTGAGGTGTTTGCACCTGTGGGTTGACTTGAAACAGTGAAATTGGTGATAGCTTTTGCTGCCAACAAGATGTGGGAAATTCACCATATGGACGTCAAAACGGCTTTCTTGAATGGTGAACTTGAAGAGGAAGTATATGTAACACAGCCTGAAGGTTTCAGCAGTAAAGAATATCCGCACAAAGTCTTAAAACTTCACAAGGCTTTATACGGATTAAAACAAGCACCGAGGGCATGGTACTCCAAACTTGACAAATGTCTGAAATCTCTTGGTTTTACGAAATGTCCTCAAGAACATGCATTGTATAAGAAAGATCAAGGTGAGAATGCTATGATAGTTGGTGTTTATGTCGATGATTTAATCTTGACAGGTTCCAATCAGCTTGTCATCAATCAATTTAAGCAAGAAATGCATTGCAAGTTCGAGATGAGTGACCTGGGTTTGCTTAGCTACTACCTTGGTATCGAGGTAAAACAAAATCAAAGAGAAATCACTCTCTGTCAAACTGCATATGCTAAGAAAATCCTAGAGAAGCTTGGAATGGGGGAGTGCAACCCTTGCCAAATTCCAATGGAACCAAGAACCAAAATGAGTAAGTTTGGAAGTGGAGAGCCTCCAGTTGATGAAACACAGTATAGAAGCATCATTGGGAGTCTGAGATATTTGGTGCATACCCGACCTGATCTCGCCTATTCTGTTGGAGTCATGAGCAGATATATGGAAGCTCCAAACACATCACACTTGACTGCAGTAAAACAAATTCTCAGGTATGTGAGAGGAACTTTGAATTATGGTTGTGTTTATCAAAAAGGAAAGCCGAGCCTAGAGCTTGTTGGTTTCAGCGATAGTGATATGGCAGGCGACATCGACGATCGAAAAAGTACTACTGGAGTCATTTATTTCTTAGGAAATAAACCCATAACATGGGTGTCTCAATTAGTTCCTATTTAATATATTAATACAATTTTACTTATTAAAAAAAACAATTCAAAAAGTCACTATACAAGATGAAGTTTCCCTTGGACGTTGGTAGTGTAGCAACAAGTTCAAGAAATTCCAATTCTGATCGGAAGATGAATGTAGTCAAAAACATTGGTTCCCATATGTTTTATAGTAGTAAAACTTTCGTTTGAGTTTTTAGTGCTATTAAAATGAGGATAACACTGAGGTGAGTATAAATTATGTATAAGATGAGACTAAACGAATAATAAAATCTAATGATGTGTCATTTTTTTCCTTAAAATTAAAAACATCACGCAAACCGCCTCTGTAATTTTTTCTTAAATTTAAAAACATCACGCAAATCCCTCTGCTACTTCATTCTACGTTTGCATTTTATTTTACTGTGCATCGCCAATTTGCTCCTTCCCATCTTAGCTGTGCACTGCCATTTTGCTGTTTTCCTCGCTTGACTCGTGCTTTCTTTTTCTAGCTGCTGGCGTGTTGGTCCATCTACTGCCGTTTTGGTCCAACGTTTCTTGGTAGTGCTACGTTGCTTTATCTGCTGCCGTTTCCTTCATGCTTCTACTATCATTTTGATATTTCCTTTATCCACCCACTGCAGTCGTCCATCATCCTTCGCTTTGTACATTAAATTCACGTTCAACAACGTAAAAACATGCTTCGTGAGTGTTGATCTTCAGCAGCCTATGTTAGATTATTTAATGGCTCATGTGATTTATAAATTTGAGTCCCATCAAAAGAATCCAAAATAATAGTTATTGAGTATTAAATAATATATCTCAAATGTCAAAGACTCTTTCCCTCTCTCGTTTAAAATAAACCAACGTGATGGTTGGTAAAAGAATATATAAGTTTTAAAAATATATCAAAGCGTTATATGAACCATTAAAAATATATCAATCAGTACAAAACTATCATATATTTAAGTATGACAAAGTAAATCGATCCATAAATGTCTAATAATTGGTATTAAAACAAGGTGTTGCATTATTTTGTATTTTATGGCATTGTTTTCTTCGTATATGAAACAGACACAAGCATATATACAAACATGAAACGAACCTTCGGTGTTGATATGTATGCGTTGCATTATTTGTTGTCTGCCATTATCAATGATTTATTTCATTTTGTTTGTTTTGTTTTCTGAATGATTATTTTTTGTATTTGAAATGGCACCTTAAACAAGAACATAAACGTGAAAAAAAGCTTCAGTGTTGATATGTATAGAATGGAAAAGTGATTTTCGAATGTTAAAAGAATCAATGTTCTAAGGACTTGAAACCCTTTATCAATGCTTAACTGAAATGAAATATAGATGCTTGACCGAAATTACATATTTGAATGGATGTTTTAGAGTGAGATATTCATGATTTTGTTTTGTTTATGGACCACCAAAGAAGTAAGTGGATGCCGTTATTGTTGGCCCAAGCCAGAGAGGATTCTGACAAAGAAATGCAAGAAGAATCTATCAAAGAAAAAAAATATTAGAATAGAATTAAAAAAAAGAGAGGAAGAAACTAGCATGCACCGTCTGAGGAAGATGAGGCATGTGCAACACGCGCCTCACATAACAGGTGCCACACACAAGTGACAACATGAGCCATACTGCAGGTGTGTGCACAACACGCGCACACCAAGTGATCAAATTTATTTTTAAAATTGTTTTAATTATTAAAAAATATTTTATGGGTTGATTATTGGTCTTATTTAAGGTATTTTAATTTGGGATCATAACTCATAATTCATTAATTAATTGATAATTAAATTAATTAATGAAGCAATCAATTAATTAATTTAGGTTTATATGCATAGCGCATATGTTTGCTATGCATAATATAATTTTGTGTCATATTATGTTTTAATTGGTACTTTGAATATTTATATTATGCCATGTTTGGAATTAAATTTTCCTATTATATGTTGCCTAAGATACATGACATTATGGTAATTTAGCATAGTTTGTTAGTCACCAAAGTGACCAAACTAATTAAATTAAATTTTATTATGTATAATATTTGTCCAATTAAATGTTTATTGCATGGAAAGCTTGTTAGTCACCAAAGTAGCCTAGTTTGAAAATATTAGACATTTATTTGTGAATTGTTCAATTGTTCATATTGATATGATGCTAAAATGACATAAATGTTTAACTGAACAATTAAGATTATTAATTAAAACACTAGCAAGTCACCCAAAGGTGGGTCATTGCTTATAATTAATGACATTAAAGGGACTTTATTAACATATTTGGTTAATATGATTATATATCCAAAGATAACATGCAAGTTGACTAGAATATGATTGATTGTTTATTATAGTGAACTGTATTTGTATTATGCTACGTTACAACTATGTATTTAAATTCCACCCAAAGGAGAATTTAAATTCAGAATTAAAGTGTATTAAATAGTTTCAATCCATTTAGATTTACTCAAAACATTTCTATGTGAGCTATATGTTATGTTTTCAGCATCTAGTAATTTGTTTGCTTTAGGAAATGGATTGATCAAGTTCAATGGTCTGAACTATGCTAATTGGTCTGAACAAATCCAATTTCAAGTGGGTGTAATAGATTTGGACTTGGCCATAGTTTTAGACGCAAGGCCTGCAGCCATAACTGAGACTAGTTTTAAAGTTGACAAGTCTTATTATGGAGGCTTGGGATCTGTTTAACAAGTTGAGCTCGAATTTGATGTGAATGATGATCGCAAAAAATGTAAAGCTGTTAATGCCTAAAACGGACAATGCAAAGAAGTTTATGTTGAAGCTTAAAGAATACTCCCAATCTGATATAGCTGACAAGTTCATAGTAGGGACTTTAATGAGTGAGCTGACAACCAAAAAGTATAACTGGTCACAACCTAAACACATATGTCAAATCTAGCTATAAAGTTGAAATCCATAGGTATGGATGTAAGTGAGTCTTTCCTTGTACAGTTCATTATCAACTCACTTCCTCTTGAGTTTGGCTAGTTCTAGGTGAATTACAACACCATTAAGGAAAAAATAAAACCTTCAAGAAATTAAGGCCACGTTGGTTCAAGAGGAAGGGAGATTGAAGAAAATGAAGGAACACTCCGTTTATCTCATGGTTCATCAAGGAACTAGTAACGGCAAGAACAAACTAGGAAAGAAAGGCAAAGATAAGGACAAAGCTCTCAGCAAAGTTAATGAAGGTCAAATCCATAAAGATAAGAACTGCCTTTTCTGCAAAAAACCTGGTCACTTCAAGAAGGATTGCCCTAAAAGAAAGGCTTGGTTTGAAAAGAAAGGTACATATATGTCTCAGTATGTTTTGAATCAAATCTTATTGAAGTGCCTAATAATACCTGGTGGTTAGATTCTAGTCTAACTACTGATGTGTCACATATTAAAGATTGATCTTTGACACTAGGTCTCATCTGGATCTTAAAAATTGGCTTTATGTTCCTGATTGTGTTAGGAATTTAGTTTTTGTTGCAAAGTGGGATGATGGTGGTTTTAACTTTAAGATTAGAAATCGTGTGTTTTCTTTATATAACTCAAGTATTATTATGATTCTGGTACTTTAATTGATTGTTTATATCGTTTCAATCTTGATGTTGACTTTGCAGAATCACTGTTTCATGGTGAACATATTATAGGAAATAAACGTAGTGCACATGATGAATGTTTTACTTTTTGTGGCATAAAAGATTAGGTCATATATCCAAAGAAAGGGTACAGAGATTAGTGAAAAATGAAATCTTACCTTAATTGGATTTTGCTGACTGGGATATATGTGTGGATTGCATTAAAGGTAAGCAAACAAAACATATATTAAGGAATCCAGCCATAAGAAGTAGCAAATTACTCGAATTAATATACACTAATATATGTGGTCCTTTCGACGTTCCTTCTTGGGGCGGCGAAAAATATTTCATTATCTTTATTGATGACTTCTCACTATATGGTTATATTTATCTACTTCATAAGAAGTCTCAGTCTGTGGACATCCTAGAGGTATTCATTAATGAGATAAAAAGACTGTTAGATAGAAAAGTAAAGATAGTAAGGTCTGATATAGGTGGTGAATATTATGGAAAATTTGATGAAAGTAGACAATGTCTAGGTCCATTTGCAAAGTTTCTTATAAGTTGAGGCATATGTGCGCAATACACAATGCCTGGTACACTGAAATAAAATGGTGCAATTGAAAGGCGGAATCGTACTCTTATAGATATGGTTAGGAGTATGTTAAGTTATAGTACTATATCTTCATCATTGTGGATGCATGCATTAAAACTGCTGCGTATCTGATTAATAAGATTCCTAGTAAAGTAGTTCCTAAGACACCTTATGAACTGTGGACAGGAAGGAAACCTAGTTTACAACACCTTAACATTTGGGGTTTTTCAGCAGAAGTAAGGCTATTAATCCACATGAAAAGAAGCTTGATGCGAGAACCATTAGTGGTTATTTCATCGACTATCCCGAAAAATCGAAGGGATATAGATTTTATTGTCTTAGTCATAGAACGAGAATAGTTGAGTCTAGTAATGCTCAGTTTATTGAGAATGGTCCAATAAGTGAGAGTGGAGAACCGCGAAAAATGGATATTCACAAGAGTCAAGTAGAAACTACTCCAAGTCGAGTAGAAACTACTACATCAAATGTGATCCCACCGGTGGTTACTCCTCTTGTTACATCATAGATATGCAATATACCGAAACAACAAATTAATGTTCCAATTCCACAAATTGAACATATTAATGAAGAAACAGCTAATGATGTTCAAGTTACAATGATCAAGTGGTGCCACAAGAAGTAACATTACGAAGGTCTGTAAGGCAGAGAAGACCAACTATTTTGAGTGACTATGAATTTTACTCACTTGAACATGAATGTGACTTGAGCATTGATCAGGATCCAGTCTTGTTTAAACAAGCCATAGAACGTAGCAATTTTGACAAATGGTTCAATGCTATGAATGAAGAGTCGAAATCAATGGATGATAACAATGTCTAGGACTTAGTTAAGTTACTGGAAGGTGCAAAGCAAATGGGTTGTAAATGGGTCTTTAAGACCAAAAGTGACTCACAAGGCAACACTGAAAGATATAAAGCCAAACTTGTTACCAAAGGTTACACTCAAACGGATGGTATTGACCATAAAGAGACCTTCTCTTTAGTTTCAAAAAAGGACTCTTTAAGAATTGTTATGGCCATAGTGGCTCATTATAATTTAGAGCTTCACCAAATGGATGTAAAGACCATTTTTAAAATGGTGACTTGGAATAGGAAGTTTATATGGATTAATCGGAAGATTTCGTGACCACAGGAAAGGAACGATTAGTGTGTAAATTGAAGAAGTCAATATATGGATTGAAGCAAGCTTCCCGACAATGGTATCTTAAGTTTAATGATATCATCACGTCTTATAGTTTTGTAAAAAAACACTATTGATCGGTGTATCTATATGAAGGTTAGTAGGAGCAAGTTCATTATATTAGTCCTATATGTTGATGGTATCCTTCTTGCTGTTAATAATATGATTTTGTTACACAATGTAAAGAAATTTCTCTCTAATAATTTTGAAATGAAAGATATAGGTAAGGCATCCAATGTAATAGGAATTGGATTATTTCGTGATAGATCATAAGGATTGTTAGAATTGTCTCAGAAAGGTTATATTAAGAAAGTATTAGAAAGATTTCAAATGGAAAAATGTTCTGTAGGAATAGTTCCAATTCATAAAGCGGACAAATTTAGTCAAATGCAATATCCACAAAATGATTTAGAATGTAAGGAAATGGAGTCTATTCCTTATGCGTCAGTAGTTGGTAGCTTAATGTATTCTCAAACATACATTCGACCAGATATCAGTTTTGTTGTTGGAATGCTAGGCTGATATCAAAGCAATCCTAGAATGGACCACTAGAAAGATGCAAAGAAAGTTCTTAGATATTTATAAGGCACAAAGGACTATATGCACACATATAGAAAATAAACCATCTCGAAATGATAGGTTACACAGATTCAAACTATACCAGTTGTGTAGACTCACAGAAATCTACATTCGTTTATATGCTCCTATTAGCTGGATGAGTAGTTTCGTGGAAAAGTGGAAAGCAATCTGTAGTTGCTACTTCCACTGTGGACGTTGAATTTGTGGTGTGCTTTGAGGCCACGATGTATAGATTGTGGTTGTGGAACTGTAGCACCCCTTACCATAGGACATATACCGGGACGCCCGTAGGTAGTTCCAGTACACACCCTACGATAAGGGTGCGTCACGAACAAACACTAACACTTCACATGGCATCATAATAATAAAGCATCAATATGAAAATCACTAATTTTCAAAACCAGAAATTTTTCTCATTCCATTTCAATAAAAAAAAGTCATTTACATCTCTTTCAGATTTTCACTATCTGAACATTACTATAAAAGACATCTATTACAAAAGCCTAACTAGGTCATCCCCAAAAATCCCAGCTGATCGACCTGTAAGCCATGACTTCTCTTGCCAACAAGATCTACAAGGCAGGAAAAGTCCTTCTGGAGCTAGGAGTCTACTCTCTCGGTCCTGAAAAATAATTTGCAATTTTGGGTGAGTTTGCGAACTCAGTGAGGA
>JAOTIZ010041734.1:0-14896 GCA_027123425.1 Erythroxylum panamense
AGATTTTATGCTTGATGGGCTATGATAGTTAATATCGGGCTTCACTAATATAGGCCTAATAATAAGTAGATAGTATGTTGTTAGCTAGTCCAGTAGTAATAGCTTTGCTATGATGACCAGGCAGTAAGGGTAGCTAGCAAAGAACACGTGTGTGGGCTAGATTACTTTTGATACATGATCTGAGCATGACGGATTGGTATTGTTATAGGCAATTGACAGTACCTGTTGAGAATTATGATAAATAACATAATTTGATTCTCTCCTTTCTCTCTGTTCTTCTTCTCCCTCTCCTCCATCTCTCCTTCTGGGTCACGCTCATTAGCTCAGCAACATTGAGCTCCCTACCCAATCAATCCAAATCGGGTTAATCCCTCTTGCACTTGCATCACCCTACTTCTCAATATGTTGACAATACTATTCTTTTAACATATTCATACATTTTAGTCTTTAGATTTTTCACCAATAATATTTTTGATGTTCTAATAAGCTTAAATAAACAGACTCAACTAATTGTAATTAAAATAATTAAAATATTGTTATTTACCTATTATCAATTTAATTTCATTAAATATTTTTAATCATTTTAATCAAATTAATTATTTTAATTAAAATAATTAAATATTGTTATTTGCCTATTATCAAAATTTTAATATTAGATATTTAAATTTTGCACAAATAAGAACATAAATCATTCTGATTGTTTAATCAATCACCAATATGATTCACATAAAAAATCTGCAAATAAAGTCTAAACTAAACCAACTAAAAGAAAGAACTAAATTTGAGTCTTAATTGCTTTAGCAGATTAAGTCTTAATTGATTGAGTACAATGAAACTCTTATTATTATTGTACTTGCCATGCTAAAGTTCAATCAAATCAAAGGGTTATTCAAACTTTTGATAAGTAATGCACCAATACATTGTTTTAAGACATTGATCATGATTCATGATTAGATGTTCACAAAAACAATTGGAATTGGTTCAAAACTATTATAGATAGGGTTTAAGCATTTGGGATTTTGGATTAGGACTTTGACATTACTTGACTAATTTAGAAACAAACATAATTAACTTAGACTGATTGGTGGTTAGAGGGTCAAATTACATCTCATTATATGTTAATGTTCTCAAGATATCTAATATCTAATTGAGAGGGCCCTGGAGAGATTTGTGAATGCCAAGTGACAAAATTCTTTTAATTTTATGTAATAATTTATAAATTATATATATTTTAAATAAATTATTTAATAAATTAGAAATTAAATATAATACAATATCATTATATTTAAAATACTTTAAAGTCATCATCTTTTGAAATTTAAACTTAAAAAATTTTAGCACCTAAAAAATATTTGAAGAGTTTAAGTAGGTAGATCATCCTTTTAACCAATGTTTTAAAAATCGGACATGAAACTGAATTGGTAAGATAAAAGATTTAAGTTTAAAAAGTTTAATTATAATTAGACCGTCATAAAACTGGATAAAAATTAAAGAATTTGAATTATGATTAAAAGAGATTGTCATCATCTATCAAATAATTTGAAATTTAAATATAAAAAGATCATTAATTAAATTAATTGGGCACTTACTTTGTGATTATGGACACCTTGTGTTTCCGGATTAACTTATTAATATTTGAGACTGTCCCATGATATTGACATGTATTGTAAGTTTATTACCTAAATTCATACACAAGCAAATAGTAAATTTATACTATAATGGGGTATGTACTATGAAGGGTTGGAATGATAAGGCATTTCCAATATTTACATTGTGGACCTTAGAAAATATTGTGCATAACATAATAATAAAGAACTATTTTGTAAAAACTACTTTTAATTTTTAGTTTTCCAAAAGTGTTCTTTCTATTATATGGTTAAAAAATAATAATGATATACACGTAATATTAACATCAAACATACACTAATTAACTATAGTGATCCAATTCAGTTTTGAAGCCTAAAGAAGTTATTAAATTTAATTTAAATTAATAATTTAAAATGATTATAATAAATTATTAGTTTGAGTCATATTTACTTAATATAGTTCAAGTTTAAGAGCTGAGTTAAATCATTACGTAAACAATATTTAATTAGCTTGTGTCTGATATTCCTATTACATATGTTTCGTTGTTATTTTTTAACTTTTTTTTGAAACATTAAGGATTGCGCTCAGCGCATATTATTCATGTCTAAGGATAAAACGACATATAGGAAAAAAGGAGGGCATACCCCCCATTCAAAATCAGACATAGAATTGGCCGCCCTAGCTATCTTATGAGCAACCTGATTCGCTGATCTTTTAACAAAAGCAGTGGAAATAAATGGATGCTCTTGAAGAAGAGCTTTACAATCCTCAATAATCATCGAAAAATATGATCGAAAGTGATGCGCTGATGTCAGAAATTGAGTAATTATCTGACAATCCATTTCCACACAAATAGGCCCATAAGAGAGGCCTTTAATCCAACCGAGAGCTTCTTGAAAACATAACACTTCCCCAATTTGAGGATCCCTCCATCCCGGTAAAATCCTTAGCTTGCCTGCACAGTTTAGCCCTTTGCAGTCCCGTATCACCATTCCCAATCTATAACAACCCCAAGATAAGAGTGCCACATCAACGTTACATTTATAGTGATTCAGTGCGGGTGCTTGCCACTTGGAAGGGTGTATGAGTTGATGCCTTGCTGATGAATTGTGTCTCCTGTGTTGAACATGCTTCCATTCCAATAATAACGTGGTGGCCCTATGAAAAATTGAGTAAGGATCCTTTGTTTTTTGCTGCCATACAACTTCATTCCTGTAAGTCCATAAGCTCCATAAAATCATGCAATATTCCTCCTGTTGTGTCTTTGATCCACCCAACATAATAACAGTGAACCACTGATGTAACGTAACAGTATGGGATAAAGACCGGTTAACAGAAAACAGAGACCAAACCGATCGAGCAAAATCACAGTGAAGAAACAGGTCATCTTTAGTTTCTGAAGAGTTGTTGCAAATAGGGCATGTATCTCTTATGCCCACATGTCGTCAACGAAATTACCTTCCTCAAAAGCCTCCAGAGAAATAGTTTGGCCTTACCAGGAATATGTAACTGCCAAATCTTTTCCCATGGGAACCCTGTGTCTCGAAACTCTATGTTCACGTCTTCTATAGCCATTCTATACCCTTCTTTTACTCTATACTCCCCTTGATTGTTAAGCATCCACAACCAATCATCCTGTCGTCTTGATAAGCTAAGTGGGATCTATAAAATCAGGTCTGCGTCTCGTGGGGTAAAGACTCTTCTGATTTTTGTTTCATTCCACCGATGATCCTCCATTAAATCGGCAACGTAAGTAACTTCCGCATTAAACTCTGATTGTATGAACGGGTCGCTATCATCCATCAACCATGGATCGCGCCAGATCTGTATATCATGCCCATCTCCAACCCTTCTTCGACATCCTTGGATCAAGATAGACTTGGCTTGATGTATACTCCTCCAAATTTGGCTGGGGTTGTTTCCCAAGTCTGCTGAAAGGAAATCCGTATTAGGAAAGTACCTGGCTTTAAGGATTGTTGCTGCGATCGAAGTTGGAAATTTAAGAAGTCTCCATCCTTGTTTTGCCAAAAGAGCAAGATTAAAGTGTCTAAAATCTTGGTACCCCAAGCCACCAAAAATTTTTGGTACGGCTAGCTTCTTCCATTGCATCCATCTTAGACCTCTGTTATCTCTTCCCCCATTATGCCAGAAGAAGCTGTTCATCAAGGTCTCTAGCTCTTGACAAGTAGACAGTGGCAATAAAAAAAGCGACATCAGATAGTTGGGCATAGCCTGTGCAACCGTTCGTAACAAAATATTTTTCCCAGCTTTGGACAACACCTTAGCTTTCCATCCTTGTATCCGCTTTGTAAATTTTTGTCACATAATGAAAAACTTGTCTCTTACCCCTTCCTATGACCGACGGCATGCCCAGATAATTGGAAGGTTCTGAAGTTTCTGCAACCCCTAAAGTGTGGCATATCAATTCTTTCATGATAGAGGTAGTAACAGGAGTGAACGATATACCTGATTTGCCAAGATTAATTTGTTGACCTGACGCCTGTTCATAAAGGTGCAAGATAGTTTTCAATGTATTTGCCTCTTCCACTATAGCTCTAACAAAAAAATGGCATCGACAGCAAAAAATAGATGTGACACTGGAGTTGCGCCTCTTGCAACGACCGTCCCATGAATATGTCCTCGGGCTTGTTATTTCTGTAAGCTCGCAGATAAGCCTTCCGCACAAATGATGAATAAATATGGAGACAGCGGGTCTCCTTGTCGCAAGCCTCTGTTGGGAATCAAAGGTCTATATTCTTCGTTTCCGCGAGCAAAATAATAAGTCACCGACGTTACGATGTTCAAAATCTTGGAAACCCATGTTTCATGAAATCTCAACTTCAGCATAATCTGTCTCAGATACTCCCACTCTATTCTATCATAAGCCTTGCTCATGTCTGTCTTGAGTGCTAGAGAGCCCACTTTACCCTGAGTTTTCCGCTTGATAGAATGAAACAGTTCATAAGCCACAATGATGTTATCGGTAATCAACCGATTTGGAATGAAGGCACTCTGAGTATCCGAAATAATATGTGGTAAAATCTGTTTCAATCGGTTGGCTATTGTCTTACAGATGATACGGTCAGTAACGTTACTCAATGAAATAGGTCGTAAGTCAGCTATAGTCTCTGATTTTTGTTTCTTCGGTATAAGGATAATGTTGGTTCTATTTAAGCCAGGCAAAGAAGCACCGTCATTCAAAGTGCGAAGACAAGCTTGAACCACATCCCTCCCAATTAAGTCCCAGTAAGTCTGAAAAAAACCTGGGTTGAAGCAATCTGATCCCGGCGATTTATCAGGGTGCATTGAAAATAATGCGGTTTTCACCTCCTCTGCCGTGTATGGGGCTACTAAGAGGTCGTTGTGTAGAGGAGTAACCTTGCATTCCACATTACTTAAAATTAGAGCTGTATCACCATGAGAGGAGGTAATGAGTTGTTGAAAATAATCCAAGACCATGTTCGGTAAACCAAAATCCCAATCAATCCATTCCCCTCTATTGTTCTTTAGTTTGGAAATGAAGTTTTTACGATGCCTATGAGAAGCCATCAGATGAAAAAATTTCGAATTTGAGTCGCCTTCCGTCAGCCAGTGTAACTTCGATCTCTGTTTCCAATACAGTTCATGCTATAGGAGTAGCGCACCGTATTGTTGTTCTACTTCTTTGAGAGCCCCCATGTTTAAAGTAGTATGCCGACGCAAACAAGCCATCTGCTGCTTCAACTTTGTAATCTGCAAGTGGAATCCCTCATTCTTAGAGTTTGCCCAAATTTGTAAGTCGTGAGAGCAATTACGAAGTTGGTCTTGGATCGAAGCAAAAGAGTCTTTCATCTAACCCCTTCTTATTCTGTGTCTACATTCTTCCTCCACCGTCCACGCATTCTCAAATCGGAAACGCTTACTCACAAATTTCTTCAATTGAACACCCAACGATAAGAATATGGGTAAGTGATCAGAGGAGTCGGTTTGGAGAGTGGAAACACGTGCCATCAGGAACGAAGAGGACCATGCAGTGGTGGCTACCGCCCTATTGAGTCTCTCCCGTACCATTGCTAATTCATTTCTCCGATTTTCCCATGTGAATAGTGAACCCTCCGCCCCCAAATCATAGAGATGACAAGACAATAATGTCTGTTGAAATCCCTCCATCAGAGCTCGAGGATGCGTGTGGCTACCTTGTTTTTCAAAAGGAAACATAATGTCATTAAAATTGCCGATGACGCACCATGGCAAGACCTACTGGGTTTGAAGTCGTCGAAGCAAGTTCCATCCCAAGTGTCTACTGTGACGTTCTGGATAGCCGTAAAATCCAGTTAAACGCCAAGCCCTTCCATACTTACGATAATGTCAATATGATGTTGTGAATAACTAAGTAGCTGGGCCATATCATTTGTCTTCCATAATAAAACTAAACCCCTTTAGTTCCAACTGGGTCCACCGTAAACATGCTTGCAAAGCCCAATTTTCTTTGAATTGGTATAATTTTGTCTCTTGAAATTTTAGTTTCCATAAGGAAAATAAAATTGGGTCTCTTATCGGACACCAGGTCCTGTAAAGCTTGGACTGTTTGGGGGTTCCCAAGCCCCTAGCAGTTCCAACTTAAGGTACTCATGGATGACGGTGGGCTTCGGAAACAAAGCCCACCAAACTCAAGTTTTTTGGCCCATATTCGATTGTATTATGGATCTGTTCTTCTTCCATATCCCCTTGATCCAGCACCGTTTCTTCTTGTATACGTCTCCTCTTATAATCAACCAGCGTGATTGTATTAGATACTGTAACTGGTAAGATTGCTTCATTAACGGGATTCACCTCTATCTCCTGTTCTGGCCGAATCTGATTATGATTCCGTGATTCACTACTGGGTTGATGAGTGTGGATGATTCGATCCCCCTGATTTGTGGCGGCATAGGAGGACTCTCCTAAATCGGTAGATACCACCGGATTGTGTTTAGCGGTCACCGGAACCTCTGGGTATTTTTCCTTTAATTCCTCCGATAAGTTAGTTTCCGATCTTAACCATCGTGCACCGATCTGGCTTGGTTTTCTGAATTCTACTTTTAGCCATGCACCGTATGCAAATTTCTCACGGGGGATTTGAGGGTGTTCATAGAGAAGACGACAAAATTGATCCGTGTGTCCAATAATGCCACAGAAGTAGCAGAAAGTGTTGAGTCTTTCATATTTAAAAGCCAAGCAGATTTTCTCCCCTTGTGGCCGTTTTACAAAAAGTTTCCGTTTAAGTGGTTGTTGGATATCCATCGTCACCTGAATTCTCATAAAGTCTCGCCAAATTGGTGAGAAATTCCTTGAGTCCGATTCTAGGTATTCTCCGATATAATTGCCCGCATCAACAGCAAGTCTTTCAGACATAAATCCACTAGGAATGTTATGGATTTGAACCCATAATTCTAATCTGACCAGTGCCACTTGTCTAGGATTCTCAGCAAGTTATAATAGTCGTAGCTGAAGGATCTGTTGTTGGTAATTCCATGGACCATCTCGTAGTACTCTGTCCATGTTAAGATGATGAAAAAACTGGAAAATAAAGACATTATTTCCAAGATCTTTGATCATCATGCCTTTAACAGGATGCCATATACTTGCTATGATCTGTTTAAAAATTGGGAAATTGATTATTTTCTTTGTTATCAGTCGCCTTATAACACAGTGCTGCCATTCAGTTCCTTGAGATTGTTGTTCATCATTGTTTGGTTCATCGTCGCATTCCAGGGTACCCTCATTTTCTTCAACAATCAAGCGCTGATACATCTCAGACACCAAAGTATCTTCTTCAGAGCCCGTAGCCATATTTTTGGTAAAAGAGAAATAAGGTTTTGCAAAGAGAGCAGTATGATGTAAAGAAACACTTGTTATCTAAAACAAGAGGAAGAAAGTCTCGACATAGCAAGACAGTTTTACTGTGAACTTTTTGGTAGCAAAGGAATGGTTTGGGTTCCTTTAAACAGAGCTTGTTAAGGGCTTGTTTCTATTTTCGTTATTTTTTAACTTGAATTTAAGAGAATAAGTTTTTTTTGGAAATTTGAAAATTAAAGAGTTTTTTTTAGAATTTGAAAAATTTTAGAATTTTTGTAAGATTTCTTAAATTATAAAGAATGTCTATATCTTTTACCCCAAAATATAATAGTAGAAGCATAGATGAAAAACTAGTATAAAGTTTATTTTTATCAAAAGTTAATAATTAAATTAAAAGTTAATAAAAAGTCTAAAGCCCAGATTGTGTTCTTTTAGAAGTGTAACTGAGGATGTAAGTGTCAATAACATCCTTAACATCGTAGGCCACATCCCTTATGTCCCTAACCCAGTTCCTGACTCTTTCATCGCTCTTCTGCTTCACATCTACATCTTTTAAGAAACATTGAATTCTTGTCGGCTCCCTCTGAACTGACTCAACTTGATCCTGTATGTCACATTGCAGAGAAGCCACTTCTTCAATGAGTAAATCAGCAAGCTTTTCTATAACAGATGAAACCACAACGTTCGCCATGTGTATGTGCAGTATATACAGCTCATATAAACCCCCAAGATCTAATCTTTTCGATGACTGGATTGAAGGGCATAATCAAAACAACGCAACTGCGGTAAAACTTGCCTGAAATTTAGAAAAGACAAAGCTTGCAACTTTTGTTGAAGGGGTCCTCTTGCAACGAAGATATAGATTTCTTCTCACATAATCAAAGTAAAAGAAACTCCGACAAACATGTACCTCTTGTTCGTCAAATAGTTGGGATTCAATTAAAAATGTGACAATCAATTACAAAAAATATCATCATTTTTTTCATAAAGTTATTCCGACACTGGCGAATTCACGGTCGTCTCTGCTTACTCCCTGCTCATAGACAACGAAGATGAACAGCCCAACATGGTCTAGAAGGAAATTTGGCAATGGCAGGGTCCCCAACGTATCCACTCTTTTCTATGACTTCTGGCGCACGATCGCCTTCTCACTAAACAACATCTCGTCTGTCGGCACATCTCCATGGACGGATCGTGCCATCATTGCCACCTTAAAGAGTCCTCTCTACATGTCCTGTGGGATTGCAGCAAAACCCGCTAAACATGGACCACTTTCCCGTCCCATGTTATTCCACATGACTTCTTCACTATGCCGGAGCAAGAGTGGATCCAGAAAAACCTCCAACAACACCAACAAGTCCACGGACACGATTGAGCGATCCTGTTTGACACCACCTGTTGGCTCCTATGGACATGGAGAAATCTGACTTTATTTGATGCAATTTTTACCTGGCCTTCCTCACCCGCATCTTGTATATTTTGTCTTATGCAGGTCTGATACGACAGGCAGCCGACTGGCAGAATCCAGTAGCATCTGGCCCTCACCCTCGACATCAACAATGTCTCAGATAGAGCACGCCTTCCACGGGTTGGGTGAAACTTAATACAGATGGCACCAGTAAACGCTCCTCATCCACAGCCACAGCAGGCGGGCTTCTACAGGACTGTACCGACAACTGGCTCGGAGGGTTCACCCAAAATCTAGGTTGGCGTTCACCGATGTCTGCGAAACTTTGGGGGATTTTTACTGGGCTCACAATCGCTTGGAAATTGTCGGAATGAGTTAGAAGTGGATTCCACAACGGCACTCCAATTAATTTCCTCCACAGCTAACAGAACCAAGGCCCTCAACCCTATCATTCAATGTATGCATAAGCTGCTCACCCGGAATTGGACTGTTGCACATCGTCATATATATCGAGTAACAAATGTGCCGACTGGCTTGCAAATTACGCCACTCATTTCGATATAGGGATCACCTATCCAGAAACCCCACCCATAGGGTGTCATTTTCTCCTTGTACAGGATATATCGGGGACCCGCTCCTCTAGACTCATGTTGTAAACTATTTTGGCATTTCTTTTTGTAAAAAAAATATATATATCATCATTTTTATTTAAAAAATATCACCAAATAATAGTTATATAATTGACTTTTTTTTATTTATCTTGTTATATAAGTTGGGAAAAAGAAGGGTGAGTATTATGACGAAGAATATTATGTTTTGTAAAATTGACTGCATCTATTCAAATCTTATTTAGTAAAGGTTTAGACTTTAGAGGATATAATTGACATGTTCACAAGTCGTTACAAAGGACTGAGAATCGCTTAGATTTGATTTATGTATTGAGTTGTTAAACATTGCTACAATTTAACCTATATAAGTATATTAATCAAGGTGAAGATTTAGGGTATAAATGACGTAGACAAATGTGTAATATTGGAACCATTTCTCGAAGTGTATTAGTTGAATAGGGTATATTCTTTTTTTTAGGAATAAGTTATGAAATATTATTAATAATCAAACCAAATTCATAATAGCATGAGGTGGTATATCAAACCACTCTCTTAAGCCTAACCCGGAATGAGCACCTACAGCAACAGTATGTGCGGCTACATTCGTAGACCTATAAGCAAAACAACAAGATACGGACTCTAACTCTCTAATGAGAGAGATACAATCTTGAATAAGAAGACCAAACGCCGAAACATCCGTAGTTGAAGAATCCTCAATAGTTTGAACCACTAACTTTGCATATGATTCTACAATCACATTTCTCTATAGACGTGCTTTTATCCAGCTCAACACCTCTCGAATTGCTATTGCCTCGGCAGCCTTAGCTGAAAAGAAGCCCACCACACGCCAAGCTCTAGTAACCACTGCCCCAATACCCACATAACCAGTACTCGTTCCTGTTGAGGCATCTACATTGATTTTCAAAAAACCATTAGGTGGTGGCTTCCATTGACGAAGTGCCCGAGAGCTAGCAACAGGTATAGGCCGAATATTAGCAGCAGACCATTCATCAAAATAGTTTCTAGCCATATAAATTACAGACCACGCATTACACCTCCTTCCCTGCCATACCACTTGATTTCGAAAAGTCCAAATAGCCCATAGCAACATTAACACAGCACTAGCTTGTACATTAGACATTCCTAGCCAAACTTGTCCACACCAGCCCATAAACGAATTAATAGAAAACAAAGTAGTAGGAAATCCAGCAAGTCTCCATATGTTAACAACAAATGGACACTCCACCAACACATGCATTACCGTCTCATTGAATCGACAACAGAAAGGACAGGAGTCAATTACAGGGACTTTTTGTTGCACAAGGACAAAACGGCAAGGAAGAACACCAGATAGAGCTCGCCAAATAATGTTCTGAACTTTCGGTGATACTCACACTTTCCAAAGCTTTTTCCAAACTACCGCATCCATTTGATTGTTTGTTGTAAATCAGCCCACAGTAAAAGCATAAGCCGATTTTACTGAATAGTCCCCTCATTGTTCAAATCTCCAACATAGACGATCAGGGGATGCTCTTAACGATAAAGGAATGGACAATATCTTTTGTTGCTCATCTTCACTAAAAAGATCACGTTAATTTGCCTCTATCCCATTGCCTACTTTGGATTAAATCTGACACCAAGTAGGAAGAACAGTTCAATGGCCAAGGAGAAGCAATTCTCATATTATCACTGTTAGGCAACCAAGGAGTATCCCAAATACCAATACTGTTACCACAACCCACTCTCCAATACACACCCTCTTGAAGAAGCACCCTTGATTCCCAAATACTCCGCCATATATAACTAGGATTCGATCCCAAAGAAGAAGAAAGAAATGAAGTTGTTAGGAAGTATTTTGCTTTTAAAACACGGGCAACCAAAGATCCTGGATTGGTAAGAATTTTCCAACCTTGTTTCCTTAATAGAGCTAGATTGAACTCTCTCAGTCGTTTGAAGCCAAGCCCTCCAACTTCCTTAACTCTAGCCATCTTATCCCATACCATCCACCTTATTCCTTTCTCATGATTAAATCCATTCCCCCACCAAAAGTTCGCCATCACCCTCTCAATTTCTTGACATAATGTTTTAGGGAGTAAGAACAACCCCATAACATAATTCGGGATAGTTTGCAACACTTAAAACTTAATTGGTATATAAACCTACTTTAATTAAAACTTGTCGCTACATGGGGATGCTTAAAATTTTTAGATTTAAACCTCAATGGGATGATAATGTGTTTTAACCTCCTCCTACGTTGAACCATTGAGTTCATTGTACAGAAGTTTGTTAATCCAATAGCTCCATGCACTAAAGAGCAGTTCTTGAGTAACATGGGATTTATGAATGCTCTTTCCAACCCATTTAATTAGTAGCCCATGTAACTTATGTATCGATGAACAAAGACAAACTTGAATCCATTGTTGCTAATAATTTATTCCCTCTCTTCCCTTTGTTCTTCTGTGATTTGTTTCTCCAATGGTTAAGAAAACAATACCCTTCTTTCTCTTTTTTTTGGAAACGTTGTTCTCTCTCTTTTCCAGAGAAGAAAACGTCGTGCATCCTTTAGAAACATATGAACGTTTATATATGTATTTGTTGAAAAAGATATTGTTTAAAAGAGAGAGGAAAAGAGTCTTGAATCCATTTGAGCCCAACTCTTTGAGACCCAATAACCATGATCTTGGGTTCTGTCCATTAGACTCAAATCCATAAGTTACATGGGCCACTAATTAATTGTTAAAATTAATCTAACAATCTCACACTTGGCCCATGTTACGACTTAGTGATTTATCAATAAAACTTTCAGTGCACACAATACATTGAATCAATTAAGTTATCCTTAAGTGAATTAAGATGATTGGATCATGGTGCTCACAAGTTATACAACATAATTCCTTCCATGTATCACATAATCAACTTAACTCATAAAATTTTAAGTGGGTAATTCTGTAATTTGTTATCTCATAGAAACAATTATTATATATAACATAATATGGATAACAAGTAAGTGAGCAAAAATAAATACGACTGTAATTGAATTCACAAGTGTCATAACAATTCGAGCAAGAAAATTATATGTATATATACATGTCAAAACTCTATACTAACAAGGACTTATCTATAATGCCCATTCGTTTAATATGACCAATAAATGTTTTAGGCAGTAAGCCTTTAGTTAACGAATCCGTTATCATTAGAGTTGTACCAATATGCTCAATTGACACTTTATGTTGTTGCACTTTTTCTTTCACAGACAAGTACTTCGAATTCATGTGTTTTGCACCCTTCGAATACTTATCATTCTTAGAGAAGAAAACGGTTGCGGAATTATCACAATAAATTCTTAACGGTCTAGCAATACTGTCAATAAGACCAAGACCAAAGATAAAGTTCTGCAACCACAATTCATGAACCGTAACCTCAAAACACGCCACAAATTCAGCCTCCATGGTGGAAGTAGCAATGACGGACTACTTTCTACTTTTCTATGAAATTGCCCCTCCAACTAATAGGAACATATAACCGAATGTAGATTTTTGTGAGTCTACACAATTGGCATAATCTGAATCCGAGTAACCTATGACTTCGAGATGGGTTGATTTTCTATATTTGAGCATGTTGTCCTTGGTGCCTTGTAAATATATAAGGATTTTCTTTGCAACTTTCCAGTGGTCCATTCCAGAATTGCTTTAATATCGGCCTAGCATTCCAACGGCAAAACTGGTATCTGGCCAAGTGCATGTTTGAGCATACATTAAGCTCCCAACTAGTGATGCATAAGGAATAAAATCCATTTCCTTACATTCCAAATCATTTTGTGGACATTGCATTTGAGTAAATTTGTCCCCTTTCTGAATTGGAACTATCCCTGCGGAGCATTTTTTTATTTTAAATCTTTATAATATTTTCTCGATATAACCTTTCTAAGATAATCCTAACAATCTTTGAGATCTATCATGGAATAGTTCTATTCTGATCACATAGGATGCCTCACTCATATCTTTCATTTCGAAATTATTAGAAAGAAAATTATTGACATCATGTAACAAAATTGTATTATTTGCAGCAAGAAGGATATTGTCAACATATAGGACTAATATAATGAACTTGCTCTCACTGACCTTCATATAGATACACCGATCAATAGTGTTCTCTACAAAACAGTAAGACGTAATGGTATCATTAAATTTAAGATACCATTGTTGAGAAACCTGTTTTAGTCTATATATTGACTTCTTTAATTTACACTCTAACTTGTCCTTTCCTGTGGTTTTAAAACTTTCTGGTTGATCCATATAAACTTCTTCTTCCAAATCACCATTTAGAAAGACAGTCTTTACGTCCATTTGGTGAAGTTCTAAATCACAATGAGCCACCAGGGCCATAACAATTCTTAAAGAGTCATTGTTTGAAACTAGAGAGAAGGTCTTTTTATAACCAATGTCATTATTTTGAATATAACCTTTGGCAACAAGTCTGGCTTTATACCTTTCAGCGTTGCCTTGTGAGTCACGTTTGGTCTTAAAGACCCATTTACAACCCACTTGCTTTATACCTTCCGGCAACTTAACTAGTTCCCAGACTTGGTTATCATCCATTGATTTCAACTCTTCTTTCATAGCATTGAACCATTTTTCAGAATTGTTACATTCTATGGCTTCTTTGAACGAGACTGGATCCTTATCAATGCTCAAGTCACATTCATGTTCAAGTGAGTAAGCTTCATAGTCACTTGAAATAGTTGATCTTCTTTTCCTTACAGACCTTCGTAATGCTACTTCTTGTGTAACATCCCATCACCGATGGGAAGGGTAAAATAGTAATTTGGGATGGGGTATGAGTGTGTATACGTATCTCGGCATGTTCATGCATCATATGGCCTCTATATATATATGAATGGCAAGTTTTTTATATGCACATGACTGTACATGCATTCATGACATTTCCCGACATATGTGTTTATAAATGTGATTTTTGTAAAAAATGTGATAATTTTGTGTTTGAAAATTGAATTGGAGTGGATTTTGTGTGTTTTTCATTTTTGGAAAATTTTAGGAATTTTTCTGGAAATTAGGGGGAAATTTTTCGGACCGAAAAAATTGCCAAGTGGCGGACTAATTGGATTTCCAGTACTAGAAATGACTATCTAATGGCACTGAAAATTTTGATACATGATTTTAGGAATTATTAATTTTGAGCCATTGGAATTTTGGGAGAAATTAGACTAGAAATTGGAAGGAAATTAAATGAAAATTTGAGGGATTGACATGTGGCAAGTGACATGTGTCACTTGCCTAGCATGCCTTGCTTTGTTTTAATTAAAAGCCCATTCTTTTGTAGTCATTCTCGAGACTTCCACAATTAAGACACAAAATCCTTATTTCTTCCTCCTTCAACCAAAACTCTCCATTTCTCCTCCTTTTTCATTGATTTTTTCTCCTTCTTTTTAGTTGGAATTGCTATCACCTTCACCCAC
>JAOTIZ010041783.1:0-14884 GCA_027123425.1 Erythroxylum panamense
TTAATTTGATTACAGATCAATATCAGTTCATAAATAATGAACAACAAATTAATGAAATATGCCTTTCTTTATTTATTCATAAAGATTGTACACAACTTTGTACAAAATGCGCTAAAGGCGATTGCCTTTAGGGCACTACTTTAACACAAAAAAGGTGCAAAAAATGTCACGAAAATGTACAAGCTGCGATGTTGTTTTGAAACGTGCATAAAACGTCACAAAAAAGCACATTCAAAAAACGTGCATAAAACATCACGAAAATGCACATTCTACTATATTTTTTCGAAACGTGTATAAAACGTCACAAAATGCGCATTCAAAAAGTGAGCATAAAACGTCACGGAATTGCACATTATGTAATGTTTTTTGGAATCATGCAAAAAACTTAAAGAAAATGCACAGTCAAAAAATGTCCATAAAATGTCACGAAAGTGCACATTCAAAAAACGTGCAAAAAATGTCACGTAAATGGACATTCAAAAAACGTGCATAGAACATCACAAAAATGCACATATTGTGACATTTTTTGCAAAGCTGCATAAAATGTCACGAAAATGCACTTTCAAAAAACGTGCATAAAATGTCACAAAATTGAACAATCAACAAATTTCCCAAAAACATCACAAAATAACACAATCTGTGACATTTTTTGGAAACGTGCATAAAATATCATGAAAATACACAATAAAAAAACGTGAATAAAATGTCACAAAAATGCACATTCAAAAAACGTGCATAAAACATCACGAAAATGCACGTTCTGCGACATTTTTTTTAAACGTGCATAAAACGTCACAAACTGCACATTTAAAAAACATGCATAAAAGGTCACGGAATTCTACATTCTGTGATGTTTTCTTCCGTGACGTTTTTTGGAACATGCATAAAACTTCAAGAAAATGCACATTCAAAAAATGTGCATAAAACGTCACGATAATGCACATTCAAAAAACGTGCAAAAAATGTCATGAAAATGCACATTCAAAAAACATGCTTAGAACGTCACGAAAATGCACATATTGTGACATTTTTTGGAAAGGTGCATAAAATGTCACGAAATTGCACATTCAAAAAACGTGCATAAAATATCACGATAATGCCCATTCTGTGATTTTTTGAAAACCTGCATAAAATGTCACAAAAATTTACATTCTGTGGCATTTTTTGGAAACGTGCATAAAACGTCACTAAAATGCACAATCAAAAAATGTGCATAAAACATCACAAAATTTCACATTCTGTGACGTTTTTTGAAAACGTGCATAAAATGTCACGAAAATACACAATCAAAAAAGTGCATAAAATGTCACAAAAATGCATATTCAAAAAACATGGATAAAACGTCACAAAAATGCACATTTTGTGACTTTTTTGGAAACGTGCATAAAACGCTATGAAAATGTACATTCAAAAACCGTACATAAAACGTCACGAAGTGCACATTCGGTGACATTTTTTGAAAACGTGCATAAAACGTCATGAAAATGTACATTCAAAAAACATGCATAAAAAGTAACGAAAATGCACATGCTGCGACTTTTTTTGGAAACGTGTATAAAACGTCACGAAAATGCACATTTTGTGACTTTTTCGCAAACGTGCATAAAACTTTACGAAAATGAACATTCAAAAAACGTGCATAAAACGTCACAAAAATGCTGATTTTGCTACATTTTTTTGAAACGTGCATAAAACGTCACAAAATTGTACATGCTGCGACGTTGTTTAGAAATTTGCGTAAAACGTCACAAAATTGCACATTAAAAAATTGTGAGTGAAATGTCACTAAAATGCACATTCTACGATATTTTTAGAAACATGTATAAAACATCACGAAAAAGGACATTCTAAAAACGTGCATAAAATGTCACCAAAATGCACATTCTGTGAACTTTTTTGGAAAAATGCATAAAAGATTACGAAAATGCACATTCAAAAAAGTGCAAAAAACGTCTGAAAATGCACATTCAAAAAACGTGCGTAAAACATCGCAAAAATGCACATTCTGTGACACTTTTCAGAAACGTGCATAAAACCTCATGAAAATGCACAATCAAAAAATGTGCATAAAATATCACAAAAATGCACATTTTGTAACATTATTTGGAAACATGCATAAAACGTGACGGAAATGCACATTCAAAAAAGGTGCAAAAAATGTCACGAAAATGAACAAGCTGCGATGTTGTTTGGAAACGTGCATAAAACGTCACGAAAAAGCACATTCAAAAAATGTGCATGAAAGATCATGAAAATGCACATTTTGTGACATTTTTTAAAAATGTGCGTAAAACGTCACAAAATGCACATTCAAAAAGCGTCCGTAAAACGTCACGGAATTGCACATTCAGTGATGTTTTTTGGAAACCTGCATAAAATTTCAAGAAAATGCACATTCAAAAATTGTGCATAAAACGTCACGAAAATGTACATTTAAAAAATGTGCAAAAAATGACACGAAAATGCACATTCAAAACACGTGCATAGAATGTCACGAAAATGCACATATTGTGACTTTTTTTGCAAAGGTGCATAAAATGTCACGAAATTGCACATTCAAAAAGCGTGCATAAAATGTCGCAAAAATGCACATTATGTGATTTTTTTTAAAACGTGCATAAAACGTCACAAAAATGCACATTCTGTGACATTATTTGGAAGTGTGCAAAAAATGCCACAAAAATGCACATTTTGTGAGACTGACATTTTTTGGAAGCGTGCATAAAACGTCACGAAAATGCTCATTCAGTGACATTTTTTGAAAATGTGCATAAAACGTGACAGAAATGCACATTCGAAAAAGGTGCATAAAATGTCACGAAAATGTACAAGCTGCGATGTTGTTTGGAAATAGACATAAAGCGTAAAAAAAAGCACATTCAAAAAATGTGCATAAAACATCACGAAAATGCACATTTTGTGACATTTTTTTGAAACGTGCATAAAACGTCACAAAATGCACTTTCAAAAAACGTGCAAAAAACGTCACATAATTGCACATTCTGTGATGCTTTTGGAAACAAGCATAAAATTTCAAGAACATACACATTCAAAAAATGTGCATAAAACGTCACGAAAATGGACATTCAAAAAACGTGCAAAAATTGTCACGAAAATGCACATTAAAAAAATGTGCTTAAAATGTCACAAAAATGCACATTCTGTGATTTTTTTTAAAACGTGCATAAAACATCACAAAAATGAACATTCTGTGACATTTTTTGGAAACGTGCATAAAACGTCACAAAAATGCACAATCAAAAAATGTGCATAAAACACCACAAAATTGCACATTCTGGGACGTTTTTTGGAAACGTACATAAAATGTCACGAAAATGCACATTCAAAAAATATACATAAAATGTCACAAAAATCCACATTAGGTGACGCTTTTTGGAAACATGCATAAAACAACACAGAAAAGTACATTCAAAAAAATGCATATAAAGTCACGAAAATGCACATGTTGCGACCTTTTTTGGAAACGTGTATAAAACATCACGAAAATGCACATTCTGTGATATTTTTTGGAAACGTGAATAAAACGTCACAAAAATGTACATGTTGCGCCGTTGTTTGGAAACGTACATAAAACGTAAAAAAAAGTACAATAAAACAGTGCATAAAACATCATGAAAACACACATTTTGTGACATTTTTTCGAAACGTGCATAAAACACCACAAAATGCACATTCAAAAAGCGTGCATAAAACACCACGGAATTGAACATTCTGTGATGGTTTTTGGAAACATTCATAAAACTTCAAGAAAATGCACATTCAAAAAATGTGCATAAAACGTCACGAAAATGCACACTCAAAAAACGTGCAAAAATGTCACAAAAATGCACATTCATAAAATGTGCTTACAACGTCACGAAAATGCACTTATTGTGACATTTTTTGGAAACGTGCATAAAATGTCACGAAAATGCATATTTTGTGATATTTTTTTTTGAAACATGCTTAAAACGTCACAAAAATGCGCATTCAAAAATTATGCATAAAACATCACGAAAATGCACAATCTGTCTCGTTTTTTGGAAACGTGCATAAAACGCCACGAAAATGCACATTCTGTGACATTTTTTTGAAACGTGCTTAAAACGTCACGAAAATACATATTCTATGACTTTTTTTTGGAAAAGTGCATAAAACGTCACGAAAATGCGCATTCAAAAAATGTACATAAAATGTCACAAAAATGCACATTCTGTTTCGATTTTTGGAAACGTGCATAAAACATCACAAAAATGCACATTCTGTGACATTTTTTGAAAACGTGCACAAAATGTTGCGAAAATGCACATTTGTGACATTTTTTGGGAACGTGCATAAAATTTCACAAAATTGGACATTTTCAAAAAAAATGCATAAAATGTCACAAAAATGCACGTTATGTGATGCTTTTTGGAAATGTGCATAAAAAGTCACAAAAATGCATATTCAGCGACGTTTTTTGGAAACGTGCATAAAACGTCTCGAAAATGCATATTCTGTGGCTTTTTTTGGAAACGTGCATAAAACATCACGAAAATGCACATTCTGTGATATTTTTTTTGAAATGTTCTTAAAACGTCACAAAAATGCGCATTCAAAAAATATGCATAAAACATCACGAAAATGCACAATCTATTTCGTTTTTTGGAAACGTGCATAAAACGCCACGAAAATGCACATTCTATGACTTTTTTTTGGAAACGTGCATGAAATGTTGCAAAAATGCACATTTGTGACATTTTTTTGGAACGTGCATAAAATTTCACAAAATTGGACATTTTCAAAAAACGTGCATAAAATGTCACAAAAATGCACGTTATGTGATGTTTTTTGGAAACGTGCATAAAACGTCACAAAAATGCATATTCAGCGACATTTTTTCGAAACGTGCATAAAACATCTCGAAAACGCATATTCTGTGGCTTTTTTTGGAAACGTGCGTAAAACATCACGAAAATGTACATTCAAAAAATTTGCATAAAACGTCACGAAAATGCACATTCAAAAAACGTGCATTAAACGTCACAAAAATGCACATTTTGTGACGTTTTTTGGAAACGTGCATAAAACGTCCCGGAAATGCACAATCAAAAAAGTGCATAAAATGTCAAGAAAATACACATGCTGGGATGTGTTTTTTGAAACGTGCATAAAACATCACAAAAATGCACATTTAGTGACATTTTTTGGAAACCTGCATAAAACATCACGAAAATGCACATTCAAAGAACGTGCATAAAACGTCAAAAAAATGCACATTTTGTGACATTTTTTGGAAACTTGCATAAAACGAGATGGAAATGTATATTAAAAAATGTGTATAAAACGTCACGAAAATGCACATTTGTGACATTTGTTGAAAATATGCACAAAATATCACGAAAATGTACATTCAAAAAAGTGCATAAAACGTCAAAAAATTGCACATTTTGTGACTTTTTTGGAAACGTGCATAAAACGTGACGGAAATGCACATTCAACAAAAGGTTCATAAAATGTCACGAAAATGTACAAGCTGCGACGTTGTTTGGAAACGTGCATAAAATTTCACAAAAAAGCACAATCAAAAAACGTGCATAGAACATCACGAAAATGCACATTTCGCGACATTTTGTCGAAATGTGCATAAAACGTTACATTATGCACATTTAAAAAACGTGCATAAAACGTGACAAAATTCCACATTATGTGATGTTTTCTTCTGTGACGTTTTTTGGAAACATGCATAAAACTTCAAGAAAATGCACATTCAAAAAAACGTGCATAAAACGTAGCGAAAATGCACATTCAAAAAACGTGCAAAAAAGGTCACGAAAATGCACATTCAAAAAACGTGCTTAGAACGTCACGAAAATGCACATATTGTGACATTTTTTGGAAAGGTGCATAAAATGTCACAAAAATTGCACATTCAAAAAATTTGCGTAAAATGTCACAATAATGCACATTCTGTGATTTTTTTGAAAACGTGCATAAAACGTCACAAAAATTTACATTCTGTGACATTTTTTGAAAACGTGCATAAAACGTCACTAAAATGCACAATCAAAAAATGTGCATAAAATATCACAAAATTGCACCATTTCTGTGACGTTTTTTGGAAACGTGCATAAAATGTTACGAAAATATACAATCAAAAAAGTGCATAAAATGTCCCAAAAATGCATATTCAATAAACATGAATAAAACGTCAAAAAAATGCACATTCTGTGAACTTTTTTGAAAACATGCATAAAACATCACGAAAATGCACATTCAAAAAAAGTGCAAAAAATGTTTGAAAATGCACATTCAAAAAAAGTGCAAAAAATGTCTGAAAATGCACATTAAAAAAAGTGCGTAAAATATCGCAAAAATGCACATTCTGTGACACTTTTTGGAAACGTGCATAAAACCTCATGAAATTACACAATGAAAAAATATGCATAAAATGTCACAAAAATGCACATTTTGTGACTTTTTTTGGAAACGTGCATAAAACGTGACGGAAATGCACATTCAAAAAAGGTGCAAAAAATGTCACGAAAATGAAGACGTTTTTTGGAAACTTGCATAAAATGTCACGAAAATGCATATTCTGTGACATTATTTGGAAACGTTCATAAAACAACACGAAAATGCACATTCTGTGATATGTTTTTTGAAACGTGCATAAAACCTAACGTAAATGCACAATCAAAGAATGTGCATAAATGTGCATAAAACGTCACAAAAATACACATTTTATGACATTTTTCAGAAACGTGTATAAAACGACACGAAAATGCACATTCAAAAAATGTGCATAAAACGTCACGAAAATGCACATTTAAAAAACTTGCGTAGAATGTCACAAAAATGTTTATTCTGTGACGTTTTTTGGAATCGTGCATAAAACGCCCTAAAAATGCACATTCTGTGACCTTTTTGGAAACGTCACGAAAATGCACATTTTGTGACTTTTTTTGGAAACGTGCATAAAACGTTACAAAAATACACATTCTGTGACTTTTTTGGAAACGTGCATAAAGCGTCACAAAAATGCACATTTTGTGACGTTTTTTGAAACGTGCATAAAACGTGACGGAAATGGACATTCAAAAAATGTGCATAAAACGTCACGAAAATGTACATGCTGCGACGTTGTTTGAAACGTGCAAAAAATTCACAAAAATGCACATTCAAAAAGCGTGCATAAAATGTCATGAAATGCACATTCTGTGACATTTTTTGGAAACATGCATAAAACGTCACGAAAATGCACATTCTGCGACGTTTTTTGGAAACGTGCACAAAACTTCACAAAAATGCACATTCAAAAACGTGCATAAAACGTTACGAAAATGCACATTTGTAACTTTTTTTGTAAACGTGCATAAAACTTCGCAAAAAAGCACATTCAGTGACATTGCTTTTTTGTGACATTTTTCAGAAACGTGCATAAAACATCACAAAAATGCTCATTTAAGAATTTGCATAAAACATCACAAAAATGCACATTCAAAAAACATGAACAAAATGTCACAAAAATGCACATGCTGTGACGTTTTTTGGAAACATGCATAAAATGTCCCGAAAATGCATATTCTGTGACATTTTTTGGAAACGTTCACAAAACAACACAAAAATGCACATTCAAAAAACGTGCATAAAACGTCTCAAAAATGCACATTTTTGACTTTTTTTAAACGTACATAAAACATGACGGAAAAGCACATTCAAAAAATGTGCATAAAACATCACGAAAATTTACATGCTAGGATGTTATTTGGAAATGTGCATAAAACGTCACAAAAGTGCACTTTCAAAAAGCGTGCAAAAAACGTGAAGAAAATGCTTATTCTGCTCCATTTTTTTGAAACATGCATAAAACGTCACGAAAATGCAATTTTGAAACGTGCAAAAAATATCACAAAAATGCACATTCAAAAACGTGCATAAAAAGCCACCAAAATGCACATTCTGTGATGTTTTTTGTAAACGTTCTTAAAACATCCCAAAAAAATGTCACGAAAATGCACGTGCTGCCACAATTTTTGGAAACTCGCATAAAACGTCACAAAAATGCACATTCTGTGACGTTTTTTTGATAATGTGCATAAAAACGTTACAAAAATACAAATTCAAAAAAGTGCATAAAACGTCACGAAAATGCACATTCTGTGACATTTTTGGAAACGTACATAAAATGTCACGAAATTGCACATTCAAAAAACGTGCATAAAACGTCACAAAAATGCACATTATGTGATATTTTTTTGAAACGTGCTTAAAACATTACAAAAATTCACATTCTGTGACATTTTTCAGAAACGTGCATAAAACCTCATGAAAATGCACAATCAAAAAATGTTCATAACACATCACAAAAATGTATATTTTGCGAAGTTTTTTGGAAACGTGCAAAAAACATCACGAAAATGTAGATTCTGTGACGTTTTTTGGGAAAGTGCATAAAATGTCACGAAATTGCACATTCAAAAAATATGCATAAAACGTCATAAAAATGCACATTATGTGATGTTTTTTGGAATCGTGCAAAAAACATCACAAAAATGCACATTCTGTGAAATTTTTTGGAAACGCGCATAAAAATTCAAGAAAATGCATAATCAAAAAATGTGTACATTTTGCGATGTTTTTTGAAAACGTGTATAAAACGTCACGAAAATGGACCTTAAAAAAGTGCATAAAACGTCACAAAAATGCACATTCTGTGACGTTTTTTGGAAACGTGCATAAAACGTCACGAAAATGATCATTAAAAAAACGTGCATAAAACGTCACGAAAATGTACATTCTGCGACGTTTTTTGGAAACATCCATAAAATGTCACAAAAATGCACATTCGATGACATTTTTAGGAAACGTGCATAAAACATCACAAAAATGCACATTCTGTGATGTTTTTTGGAAATGTTCGTAAACCTTCACGTAAATGCACAGTAAAAAAATCTGAGTAAAACGTCAAAAAAATACACATTTTACGACATTTTTTGGAAAAGTGCATAAAACATCACAAAAATGCACATTCAAAAAAGGGCATTAAACGTCACAAAAATGTACATTCTGTGACGTTTTTTGGAAACGTGCATAAAACGTCAAATGCACGTTTAAAAAACTCGCATAAAACGTCTCAAAAATGCGCATTCTGTAACGTTTTTTGAAAACGTGCGTAAAACGTCACGAAAATGCACATTCTGTGTCATTTTTTAGAAATGTGCATAAAACCTCACGAAAATGCACAATCAAAAAAGTGTTTAAACCGTCACGAAATTGCACATTCAAAAAACATGCATAAAACGTCACAAAGATTCACATTATGTGATGTTTTTTGAAATCGTGCATAAAACATCAAAAAAATGCACATTCTGTGACATTTTTTGGAAACGTGCATAAACCTCAAGAAAAAGCATAATAAAAAAATGTACACAATTTATGACGATTTTTGGAAACGTGCATAAAACGTCATGAATATACACATTTAAAAAATGTGCATAAAACGTCACAAAAATGTACATTGTGTGACTTTTTTGGAAACGTGCGCAAAACGTTACAAAAATGCACATTCTGTGACATTTTTTGGAAATGTGCATAAAACCTCACTAAAATGCACTATCAACAAACTCGCATAAAACGTCACAAAAATGCACATTCTGTATGCACAATCAAAAAATGTGCGTAAAACGTTATAGAAAACGCACATTCAGTGATTTTTTTGGAAATGTGCAAAAAATGTAACAAAAATGCACATTTTGTGACGATTTTTGAAAACATGGATAAAACGTCATGAAAATGCATATTAAAAAAATGTGTATAAAACGAGACAAAAATATAAATTCTGTGACTTGTTTGGAAACGTGCACAAAACGTCACAAAAATGCACATTCGGTGACATTTTTTTGGAAACGTGCATAAAACCTCACGAAAATGCACTTTCAAAAAAACTCGCATAAAACTTCACAAAAATTGACATTCTGTGACGTTTTTTAGAAACGTCAATAAAATCTCACGAAAATACACAAGCGAAAAAACTGCATAAAGCATCACAAAAATGCACATTTTGTGACATTTTTTAGAAACGTGCACAAAAGGTCATGAAAATGCACATTCAAAAAATGTGTATAAAACGTCACTAAAATGCACATTCAGTGACTTTTTTGGAACTATGCATAAAACATCACAAAAATGTACATTCTGTGACATTTTTTGGAAATGTGCATAAAACGTCATGAAAATGCACATTCTAAAAATGTGCATAAAACGTCGCAAAAATGCACATTCAGTGACTTTTTTGGAAACGTACATAAAACGTAACAAGAATGCTCATTTTGTGATGATTTTTGGACCTACATAAAACGTCATGAAAATGCACATCCAAAAAATGTGCATAAAGCGACACAAAAATATAAATTCTGTGATTTTTTTGGAAACGTGCACAAAACGTCAGAAAAATGCACACTTTGTGACGTTTTTTGGAAACGTGAATAAAAGGTCATGAAAATGCACATTCAAAAAATGTGCATAAAACGTCACTAAAATGCACATTCTTTGACTTTTTTGGAACCGTGCATAAAACACCACAAAAATGCACATTCTGTGACATTTTTTGGAAACGTGAATAAACGTCAAGGAAATGCACATTGAAAAATGTGCAAAAAACGTCACAAAAAAGCACGTTATGTGATTTTTTTGGAAACGTGCATAAAACGTCACAAAAATGCACATTCTGTGACATTTTTTGGAAACGTGCATATAACCTCACGAAAATGCACAATCAAAAAATGTGCATAAAACTTCACAAACATGCATATTTTGTGACGTTTTTAGAAAACGTGCATAATACGTCAATGCGCGTTCTGTGACATTTTTTGGGAACGTGCATAAAACGTCACGAAAATACACATTTAAAAATCGTTCAAAAAACGTGCATAAAACGTCACAAAAATGCACATTATATGATGTTTTTTGGAAACGTGCATAAAACGTCAAAAAATGCAAAACGTCACGAAAATGGACCTTCAAATAACGTGCATAAAATGTCATAGAAATGCACATTTTATGACATTTTTTGAAACGTGCATAAAACGCCACGAAAATGCAAAATCAAAAAGCTTGCATAAAGCATCACAAAAATGCATATTCTGTGACGTTTTTTGGAAACGTTTATAAAACGTCACGAAAATGCACATTCTGTGATAGTTTTTGGAAACATATATAAAACGTCCCAAAAGACACATTCTGTGACATTTTTAGGAAAAGTGCATAAAATGTCACGAAAACGAACATTAAAAAAACGGGCATAAAATGTCACGCAAATGCACATTCAAAAAACGTGCATAAAACATCCCAAAAATGCACATTCTGTGACTTTTTTGGAATCATGCCTAAAACATCACAAAAATGTACATTCTGTGACATTTTTTGAGACATGCATAAAACGTCACGAAAATGCACATTCAAAAAACATGCATAATATGTCACAAAAAGGCACATGTTGTGACAATTTTTGGAAATGTGTATAAAACATCACGAAATTGCTATCTCAAAAAATTGCAAAAAACGTCACAAAAATGCACATTCTGTGACGTTCTTTGGGAACGTACGTAAAATGTCACGAAAATGTACACTCAAAAAACCTACATAAAACGTCACGAAAATGCTATCTCAATGACATTTTTTGGAAAAGTGCATAAAAAGTCACAAAAATGCACATTCAAAAATCGTGCATAAAACATCACAAAAATGCACAATCTGTGACATTTTTTGGAAACGTGCGTAAAGCCTCACAAAAATGCACATTATGTGATATTTTTTACAAACGTGCAAAAAACCTCATAAAAATGCACAATCAAAAAAGTGTATAAAATGTCACAGAAATGCACATTTTGCGACATTTTTTGAAAACGTGCATAAAACGTCATGAACATGCACATTCAAAAAATGTGCATAAAACATCACAAAACTGTACATTCTGTGGCTTTTTTGGAAACGTGCACAAAACGTCACAAAATACACATTCTGTGACATTTTTTGGAAATGTGCGTAAATTCTCACGAAATTGCACGTTCAAAAAAATCGCATAAAAAATCGTATAAAAATTGCATAAAACGTCACAAAATTACACATTCTGTGACGTTTTTTGCAAATGTGCATAAAACCTCACGAAAATGCACAATCAAAAAAATGCATAAAACGTCGCAAAAATCCACATTCTGTGACTTTTTTGGAAACGTGCATAAAACGTCACAAAAATGCACATTCTGTGACTTTTTTGGAAACGTGCATCAAACCTAACGAAAATGCAAAATCAAAAAAGTTCATAAAAAGTCACAAAAATGCACATTCTGTGACGTTTTTTGGGAAAGTGCTTAAAACGTCACGAAAATGCAAATTCAAAAAATGTGCATAAAATGTCACGAAAATGCAAATTTTGTGACATTTTTTGCAAACGTGCATAAAACCTAAAAAAAATACAAAATCAAAAAATGTTCATAAAACGTCACCAAAATGCACGTTATGTGATTTTTTTGGAAACGTGCATAAAACGTTACAAAAATGCACATTCTTTGACATTTTTTTGAAACGTGCATAAAACCTCACGAAAATGCACAATCAAAAAATGTGCATAAAACATCACAAAAATGCATATTTTGCGACGTTTTTTGAAAACGTGCATAATACGTCACAAAAATGCACATCTTGTGACGTTTTTTGGGAACATCCATAAAACGTGACGAAAATGCACATTCAAAAATCGTTCAAAAAAGGTGCATAAAATGTCACTAAAATGTACATTATGTAATGTTTTTTGGAAATGTGCATAAAACGTCAAAAAAATGCACATTCTGTGACATTTTTTGGAAACGCGCATAAAAGCTCAAGAAAACGCATAATAAAAAAAGTGCAAAAAACGTCACAAAAGTGCACATTTTGCGACGTTGTTTGGAAATGTGCATAAAACGTCATAAAAATGAACCTTCAAATAACGTGCATAAAATGTCACAAAAATGCACAATCTGTGACGTTTTTGGGGAACGTGCATAAAATATCACGAAAATGCACATTCAAAAAGGGTGCATAAAATGTCGCGAAAATGTACATTCTGCGATATTTTTTGGAAACATGCATAAAATGTCACAAAATTGCACATTCTGTGACATTTTTTGCAAATGTGCACAAAATATCACGAAAATGCATATTCTGTGATGTTTTTTGGAAACGTGCATAAGATCTCATGTAAATGCACAATCAAAAATGCACATTTTACGACATTTTTTTGGAAACGTGCATAAAACGTCACAAAAATGCACATTCAAAAAAGTGCATTAAATGTCACAAAAATGCACATTCTGTGACGTTTTTTGGTAACGTGCATAAAATGTCGCGAAAATGCACATTCAAAAAACGTGCATAAAACGTCACAAAAATGCACATTCTGTGAGCTTTTTTGGAAACAAGCTTAAAACGTCACAAAAATGCAGACTATATGACATTTTTTGGAAATGTGCAAAAAGCGTCATGAAAATGCACATTCAAAAAACGTGCATAAAACGTCACAAAAATGCACATTCTGTGACTTTTTTGGAAACATGCATAAAACGTCACAAAAATGCACATTCTGTGACATTATTTGGAAACGTGCATAAAACCTCACGAAAATGCACAATCAAAAAACGTGCATAAAACGTCAGAAAAATGCACATTCTGTGACTTTTTTGGAAACGTGCATAAAACGTTACAAAAATGCACATTCTGTGACATTTTTTAGAAACGTGCATAAAATCTCACGAAAATGCACAATCAAAAAACGTTCATAAAAAGTCACAAAAATGGACATTCTGTGATTTTTTTGGGAAAGTGCTTAAAACGTCACGAAAGTGCGCATTCAAAAAATGTTCATAAAAGGTCACGAAAATGCAAATTTTGTGACATTTTTTGGAAACGTGCATAAAACCTAACGAAAATGCACAATCAAAAAATGTGTGTAAAACATCACAAAAATGCATATTTTGTGACGTTTTTTGAAAACGTGCATAATACGTCACAAAAATGCACATCCTGTGACGTTTTTTGGGAATGTGCATTAAACGTCACCAAAAGGCACATACAAAAAACGTGCATAAAACGTCATAAAAATGTACATTATGTGATTTTTTTTGGAAACGTGCATAAAACGTCACAAAAATGCACATTCTGTGACTTTTTTCGAAACGCGCATAAAACCTCAAGAAAACGCATAAAAAAGTACAAAAAACGTCACAAAAGTGCACATTTTGCGACGTTTTTTGGAAATGTGCATAAAACGTCACGAAAACTGACCTTCAAATAACGTGCATAAAATGTCACAAAAATGCACATTCTGTGACGATTTTTGGTAACGTGCATAAAATGTCTCGAAAATGCACATTCAAAAAACGTGCATAAAACGTCACAAAAATGCACATTCTGTGACCTTTTTTGGAAACATGCTTAAAACGTCACAAAAAAGCACATTCTATGACGTTTTTTAGAAATGTGCATAAAACATCATGAAAATGCACACTCAAAAAAAGTGCATAAAACGTCACAAAAATGCACAATCTGTGATTTTTTTCGAAACGTTCATAAAACGTCACAAAAATGCCCATTCTGTGACATTTTTTGGGAATGTGCATAAAACGTCACAAAAATGCACATTCAAAAAACATGCATAAAATGTCACGAAAATGCACATCCTGCAATAATTTATGGAAACGTGCGTAAAACGTCACGAAAATGCACATTCAAAAAAGTGAACAAAAAACGTCACAAAAATTCACATTCTGTGACGTTTTTTAGGAACATGTATAAAATGTCACGAAAATGAACATTCAAAAAACGTGCATAAAATGTTACGAAAATGCACATTCTGTGACATTTTTTG
>JAOTIZ010041871.1:0-14872 GCA_027123425.1 Erythroxylum panamense
TATTTCTCCACAATTTAATTTTATAATATTAACCAAATAATTAGCAATAAAAAATGTTGATACATTATATACAAAATATATTGTTCAATATTATAAACAAAAAATGTAACAAATAACATGTTGTTACATTATTAAAAATATATCAAATAACATGTCTCTACATATTAGAAATGTAGAAAATAATATGTCACTATATTATGAAAAATGTAGCAAATAACATATTGTTATGTTACAAAAATTGTAGCTAATATAGCTACGAAGGATAAAAATGTAACCAAAACTATTAACTACATTTTATTTTTATTGCCAATCATTTGGTGCCAAATTTTTTCCCACTAATGTCAACAGATAAGTGGTTTTTAGGTATATTTTTATAGTGCTTTAATTACAAAAACTTTCGTAGCTAATACTTTTTGTCTACACAATTTTTAGAAACATCGCCTATAATTTTTAGCTATGAGAAATTGGCACCTCTTTATACAATGAAGTAGAAACATCACAAATAACAATAGGCAATGTTTTAGGAATAATTGACTACATTTTTTCAAAGCCTATTATCTACTTTATTATAGTGGTTATCACCTCTATTAGTCGTTTCATTATTGATGATTACTTGTTTTTGCCATCATATGGTAGTGGTTGTTGCCTAGACCGTCTCTAATCTATTGAAGCTATCTTCATAAGTTGTCTTATCGCCATTATCAGTTGGATCTTTTACCAATGGTAGCACCAAAAACATTACTATACCAAGCCACGTCATCTTCTATGATCATCTACCATCACCAAGAGCTACCTTCTAACTATTATAGTCATTGGAAAAAGGAGTAGTATGAATCACCATAAAATCAAAGAGACACAACTACCATCTCTACTGCTATAAGTTGACTCATATGCGCAACTCTAATAACCAACCATCGTTGTTGCACAACTATAACAACTTCCCATCAAACAACAACATCCATAAAATCAACAACAATTGCAAAAGGCTTTTGTGATATTAAGGTTTTACTCTTTATTAGCATAATAGGTGTATACCTATTTGGAACTCAGATGGTTGGAGTTTAGGGTTGCATTTGAAGGATATCAATATGAAACTTTTAGATTTAAAAAAAGTTAATCAAAACATAATCTAACTTTAGTAATTAGTGTTTGCAATAATTGTGCAATTAGTTCAAATTATTTATAAATAAGAATTAAACACAAAATCCAATTATAAAAATTAATGTTGGCTTCGATACAATTATTAAGAAATCAAAAAGAGATCCAATCTCGCTTATAGTAAACAAGGAAATAAAGCTTTTACATTCAATTTTTGAAAAGCAAGGATCACTTTAATATTTAATTTGATTAATGCATAAAACATAATAAAGCATTAATCTCATATTTGTACCTTATTGTGAAGTTTGATCATTTTTTGTGTAACTCCTTTAGAACTGATTTCTAAAACAATTTTATCGCTACTACTATAGATGCATAAGCATTTAGCCTCTAATGGTATCCATATGAACATGCTTAGAGAACTTTACAATTGGTGTAAGGGATATTGTCTCTCTAGTCTTCAACATTAGTATCGTCAAGATGTAGAGCTCAAAGCACTTGAGTTTTCACCTTTTAGCTCCGTTGATTTGTTATTTTGGCTGAGTCTCTCTTCCTTTTACCCTTGTAACTCTAAAAATCTGCCATCCTCTTCCTCCATCCTCTTTCCTGCTCCTTCTATCCAGGGGCATTGTTGTCTTTTCCTCCACTAACCTTTTTTGTGCCCTCTTCTAATTACCATTTCTAAACCAACCTTTACTGCTCCAGCTCCTACTTTGCTTTTACCATACCTAAACTAGTAAACATGAATGAACTAACAACTCCCAATATTTCTGAATTTCCACCTTTACCCTTATGTTTTTCACCATCTTCCTCATCTAAACCCCCGTGATCCGCCACAGGCTAACCTAAATCCAAACGCAAACATCCACTCCCCTTCATCCTCCTCCTTAATTAAGTCTCCTGCAATCCTAGGCCCTTCTTTCCTTGCTCCCAACATCATGAAGCATGTACCTCCCTCATATTCACCCTCAAATCCTCCCAAACCAGTCAAAATAGCAAATGAGATCCAGAACTATGCAAAAAAGAGGAAAACCTGGAAATAGGCGATAGGGGAAAACTCTAAATATTCTCTTTTCTATAGTCCCCCAGTCAAAATAGATGGAAAGGTCATGGTGGCCCCAAGGCTTGCATCTTACATGAGGATGAAAAAACATTGAAAGTAGCGGTCATAAGTTTCTTCATAGATAAACACCCGCCTTTTCTGGAATACAAGCATGGGTTCGAAGAAATTCGAAGGGAAAGACGTAATGTTAACTAAAAATGACAACATTATTATTACCTTTAGTGAAAAAGTAGAGGCTTTAAAAGTTATTGATGGAGGACCATGGCACTTCTCACAACTTCCTTTGTTCCTCTAGAATTGGCAATCTAGTATGGAATCAGAAAAAAATAGAGTAAAGAACATTCCACCATGGGTGAACATCCACAATATTCATTGGAATATTGGAGCACTAAAAACCTAAGCCTGTTAGCTAGCTACTTGGGAAAACTAATATTTATGGATGAGAGTAGGATGATATGTATGTGCTAAGCCTTTTCTGTGCTAGATTGTGTGTGAGTATGGATGATATGTATTTAATTGTTGATATTTTTAATTATTTACACTTAGCGATTAATGATACGAAAATGGTTAAGATACTTATTTTAATTTATATATGATTTCAGGTACAAATTGGAAGCAAATAAATTAAAGTGAGTCAAAAGTACTACATTTGGGTTATTTTCTTAAGATCAATTTTTACTTGTCTTTATGAAGCAAGAAGAAAAAAATTAAAAGACAAGAAAAATGGAAAACAAAAAAGAAGAAAAATTTAAAAGCAAGTAGCTGAAAAATTACCCTAAAAATGACAATGCCATATGTAGAAAGCGCAGGACAACATGGAAGAAAACGTTGGCATGTATGCGTGAATATTGCGTTTAATGCAGGCAGAAAACGTATGCGTTTAACGCATATGTAGTCTGCGTTTCATACCTCAAAAGTGGCATGAACAGAACCTAGCTTATAAAATCGTCCCATCAAATGCACAGTAGTAGGGGAGCAATGTGTGTGAGTTGTGTGCAAAAACGCTGTGTGTGAGTGTTTTATTAAGAAAACGCTACAAGACTCAACAAGGCAGCAGGCGGGGTCGGAAGGCAGCAGATGAGATGCAGGCATGAAGGCTTCAGCTTGGACACAGGCGTGACGGCTGCGGCTTATGGCTGTAGGCACACAAGGAAAGACCTAATGTAGCATGGTCGCATAAGAAGAGGAGCGTAGAAGGTTTTAATTGAGGGGGATGTTTTATTCGTCCCATCAGCTAAAATGAATCAACAGTGAATGAGACCCAAACGCATTAAATTGTCATATCATGAACAGTGGTTTGGTTGGACTAAAACAAATTAAGCGTTAATTAAGGAGTTTCAGCTAGGGATTAAAAGGGGCCAGGAAAGACCCATGAAGGGCTAGGAATCCCGATACCGGTTCGAAGGTGACATTGACGTTGACCACCTGGGTTGAATAATTTTTTTAATTATTTTGTTGTTTCTTTCACTTATTAGGAATTGATTGTGTTATCCTATTTTAATTGATTTGTGTATTGTGTATGGATAATCGAATTTTTGTTATTGTTTGGTTATTTGTGTATGAACCTGTTGGGTATTGTGAATTGATGATTTTAATGCATTCATTGAATCGTAAATTACAAACCCATTGCTAGAATTTCGATATAATCCGCAATTGTTATGTTGAAATTCATGTGTAGCGACTAATGATTCGTAATTATTAGGAATAACATGACCTAGGTTAAATGACGCATTGTATGTGGTTATTGCCTTGATTAATCGATTTTCCTAATTCGTAATGCTACTGCCTAATTAAATCTAGAGATCGTATCCTAGGTTGTTCGGTAGTTAGGTTTAATTAACGATCGTATCTTGATTAAACAAAACCAAAAGAAAAACTCGCGTTAATTTTTAACCCACGATTAATAGTTTCTTAGAGAGGTTAAAGAACAACAAATTAATGAAATATGCTTAATTACGGTGTAGGCCGAGATTGAACCAAAGAATTAGGTCCTTACCGAATTCCCCACTTTTATCATTTTTTGCATGTTTTCTTTAATTTGTTTTTATTAGTTAGTTTTATTTTATTTTCTTCTTTAAAAATCCAAAACCTCCCTTTTTCCTAAATACCGGTTAATTTTATTTCATAAACTTTGCACACACTCTTTGTGGGATTGACCTAGACTCACCACTACTATAGTAGTAGTCTAGTTATTTCATTTTGACTAGCATAATGACGCGCGGTCATGAAATAACCCAAATTTGAGGTCTATAGGCTGAGTTATGACTCAAGCAATGTGACTGACTCAAACAAACCCTAGACAAAATTCCACTACACGATACTCTCTTGTCATATACAACCAGGTTCATGCAAAGTAACACCAAAATAACACCAAAGAAACATCCCAGCAACCATTTCACGTCCAAATGAATATCTATATCCATTCAAACATACACAAAAAGAAGAATTAAACTAAGTGTAGTCCCAAACCTTAAAATTGGCAAAGCATTTCTTCTAATGCTTTTCCTTCCCTTCCTCTTTGGCTTTGCTTGAATCTCCAAGTGAAAAATGATGGGATGAAGAAGGTGAAATAGAGAGGAGAAAAATCTAAAGTTAAGCCTAGAAAGTGTCATCCACCTCCCCTCTCCATAGGCCTTTTTATGAATTTTCTAGTTTTAGACACATGTTTCAATCCCATTTGACCATATCTCACAATCCTATTGGACCACGTGTTACAATCCCATTGGACCATATGTTACAATTCTATTGGATGATGTGTTAAAATTATATTGGATCATGTGTTACAATTCTATTGGACCATGTGTTACAATTCTATTGGATGCATATGCTTTAATCTTATTGGTCCACAAGTTGACTATAGGAAATTTGTATATTGGTCCTTCTTCTTCCTTTAATTCCCATATTAGCCTATAATCTTATCCATTTATCTCATTCCCCTATGTCTTAATTTTCTAATGGAGTAAATTTCAAGAAATTTGGTTAATTATTCTAGGAGTTATACCCAAAACACTACAGGCTATTCAAAAAGGGGACGATAGTCATAACTCAACTTCAAGCTAGAATTCAAAAATCTTAGAGGCAGAATCAAATTTAGGTTCCTTCATGAAAGTTTTATACCTATGTCTCTAGCCTAATCTCCAACTAAAATTATCCAATTTGGCTAAATTAGAGAAACATGTTCAGTGGAACCTATCCATTTAATAAGGTACACATTCCAAATCAACTAACTTCGGTCTTATCATGCAAGAGCAACACAAAAATACATGCAATTTAACCAAAAACATCCCATTTACTTATAGAATACTTCTTATATCAATTCCCCTCACATTCATAAATGCAAACAAACATATCAAAAATTTCCATCAATATTTCATATCTACGTATGTATGTCCATGCTAAAGCGAACAAATTATCCATTTACCCTTGTCCTTTACATTAAGTACCATTATATCTCTTACTATACCTAAATTCACTTAATTTGTTACGTTCCCTTCTTAATACACCCTAGACATGCTATAATACTTCCAGGGTACATGTTGGGGCCTTATAGTAGAAGAAAAGAGGAGGAAAAAAGCCTCAATCATGAAGACTGTTCAACCACACAACTCTAATAGTTGACCAATACGACCAAACATATTAGTCAAATAAGGTATAAATTCATTAGAATAAAAGTTTCTGAAGGGAAAAGCGATATTGGTCTATCAATAAGGGTAGGTAATCTATCAGTATATTTGGTTAAACTCAAAGAAAACTCACTAGCATGAAATAATTTCTTAGATCAAGTGACATTAGAGGATAGAAGGACATTAGATGACTAATGTGTCTAAATGATCCCCTTGTTAAGTTACCAAACACTAAAAAACTTAGTAGAAAGTAGGAGAAGGGTGTATTTTGAGGATGCTAGTCAGCCATACTAAGATAATGGTTAATTAGTTGACTAGATAATTTATAAAATTATCTTTAAAACATCAAACACTTAATAGATTATGGGAATATCAATCAAGAACTACTATAAACATTAAAAGAGACTTTAATCACATAAAATCAGATCCAATTCTCTCATTGTAACATTATTCATTGGTTTAGTGAAACGATATCCCAGTTGGTCAATTATATCAGCAAATTTTAACTTAGTATCCCTATTTACACCTATCTCTAAGTTTAATTACATAATATAAAATAAATATTCAATTTATCATTCATAGTGCAAACCTAAACATTCATCTATGAGGATTTAGATTCAAATTGGCATATTAATACGAAATGACAAATATTTCTAAATTATGAACTAATAATTACCTTTTGTTGAACATTACATATGAATGTTTGAATGATTATTCTTTTTGAAGTTTCAATCCAATGGAAGCTTCTCATCCTTCTCATCTCCCTCTTGGTTCAATAATTAACTTTATTAAAGAGTTTTTATAATAATTCTTATTCCATAAGGCTAACTTCTCCATATCCTACATCAACATTTTTAAGAATTTCTCAGTGGTAAAAAGGTTTGACTCGTCAAGATAAAAAGAATAACATCTTCAAAAAATAATACTCAATTCAATACCTACCATCTCTACTACATACCATTTGCTATTTCTTTTTTAAGAGCCCTGTAAAATAAGTAAATCGATGTGTTTTAGGTTCCCAAGTGAGCTTGGGTCATTAGTTGTTAGTCTCCTTCTTCATTTCTACCCACTTCCTTAAGTGTTTGCTTACCATCCTTTATTTAATAAAGAAAAATCTATCGGCATGTCCATCTTTAAAGGAACATGATGAGGTTTGCATGTTATCATAAAAGTTAAGCACATTCTTCCTTTGAGAGTATTGAACTTTATGCTTACGTTATGAGCGATATATGAAAGCATTATGCTTGCTTTTAAAGTTAGTCATTGTGGATGTGGCATATGCTTAGATATGGAAGCTCCATACTCATTTGTAGCATTAGGAAACAGTTACTCATTATACAAACATTTACCATTTATAAATATGGTTCTAGAATTGGTTTCACTTTTATGGTTGTATCCTGTTTCATGCTTATCATTAGTATTTTTAAAAAATACCTATCATTATTATTATTATTTTATTATTTTATACTATTAGCATGTTTTCTAGTTTTCACTCCATTTAGTGAACTTGGATAATTAATCCTTGAGAACATTGATCTCCTTTTTTATTGACTCATTTTTATGCTTTAATATGTCTAATGTATGATTGTCATCATTGATCAAATTTTTTGTGCATTAATGATATACAATTCACTTTCATCTTTTCATTCTTATTCAACCTTAAATCCAATTTTTTTTAACTTCCTTAAGTTTGGAAGATAATTTCTTCCTTTTTTTGCTCATGATTTTTTAACTTTTGACTATCACACAAATTGCATTTAGACGTTAATTCTAAATGTTTAGGTGATTAAGGAAACTTCTTTGATTTAACTAGTTGGTTTCTCTTCCTCTTTTCTTGATTGTTCTTTTAAATGTTTGAACATTAAATTATTTTTCTTTGGAAGCTTCATTAATTTGACTTATGGTTACAAAACAACATAAACATTTTAAAAGGTAAGCTTTCCATCTATTTAATTACTCTTGGAACTTGAATATAAATCATCCAAAAGGAAAGGAATGCTTGGAGATTCAAAAACTAGACGACATGAATCGAAGTATTACTGGAGATTACTCTAGCTAGTAATAGTAGCTAATACTTTGCAAACTCTTAAAATACTTAAGTGAGACTATAGTTCAAACATGGAGAGTTAGATAAGGGTACCACATTCACATACAACTTCTAGCTGATATATGAAATGTGAAAGTAGTAATCTTCAGTGGGCATTCTTGTAACAATTAAAGAATAGTGAGAAAAGTTACAACTTCTTAGTGACATAAGGGAGTGACCAAGATGTGACCAACTCTATAACACATTGATGCATGTAATATGGTAATTAGTCATCAAAAAAGTAGAACAGTTAGGGAGCTTTAGAGCATGCATGGAAGAAGATTCTAAGTTGAGAGACAATGAAGGTAATCATCCTCTAAATTTGTGATGGAAATGAGTCAATTGTATGTAATACAGTTAAAAAAGGAATTTTTATCCATTTACGTAGCCTAATGTACCTTCTGTGTCATTATGTATTATTAGTTTGGTGTAGTATGGAGTTTGTTAATGGGGACCGCTTATATTTGTTACTATAGATCCCACTCCACTATAATGAAATTTCGTTCAATTTTCGAAAAGAAGTACTTTAAGCGAGTTAACTATGTTATGAAAAACCAATTTGATGGCAATAATAAAAGGAATAATAACCACATAAGCAAAATAAGTATAAAGAGTAAGGAAGAGATATTGCAAACCATTCTTATGGTGATCTGATAGACAAAACTTTTCTACATCCACTCTCTAAGTCTCACAATAGATTCTACTAATTCCAATTTGCAATAGATTAGAACCTAATTGAAGTTTAAAATATGAACCAATCTTATTTTGTCATCTTAATGCTCTAGGACTCAAGCTCAAATCATAATGAAAGAAAAAATAATATAAATGTTTTAAAACTCTCTAAAATATATTCTTTCAGTAACAAATATCATAAAAATTTTCATCAATTAAAAAACTAATAACCCTTCAGATAGTCATTATAAACAAACTAGTGATTATAGTGGCAAGTTTCTAGACATAATAGGTTAGTCATTCACATATCTTCAATTAGTCAAACCCCTTTGAGTTGGGATGTTATCTAAATAAGACACTAGACTTATAGAATGCACCTATTTTGTCTAAAACTCATCCAACATTTAACTGATAAACGAAACTCTTTGATTAAACAATGGTTCATTGATTGGCATATTGGTTAACTGAACATCTAATAGATGTAAAAGCCTCTCATTGTGTTTCCAAATGTTCCTGGGATAGGTTAGCTAATTCAAATGCTTAAACTACCTAAATCAAATTTTTAATAGTTTAAGATTTTTAAAAGATGAAAATATCCAATTTTGAATAAGACAATCTTGAATTAACTCATTTCAAAGTACCTTAAATTTTATGTTTTAAATAAATAGCTTTCTCTTTAAAACTAAAACCTTATTCTTATTAATTGAGCATGGTAATATTATGCTTACATAGCCCCTAAAGCATTTAAATGAATAAGGGTACAAGAATGATTTCATTGATTTGTACACATTAAAATGTTTTGAATCTTTCTCAATACTGGTCCAATTTACTTAATCTTCATATGAATAATCTTGAAACTCATTGATTTTCTCCATTCCTTCCTTTTGGTTTCAAAAGTATCTTGATACTTCCCTTTACTCCATGACACATGTTTTGGAGCAATTGAATCATACTTGAATTTTATTTTTACTTTTTATTTTTTGAAAAATGCATTAGCAACAATTATGTCTTGTTAGATGAACTTCTAATTTATCTTTTTTTATCAATAAAACATACATTATAAGTTCCCCTAGTTTAACACTTTGAGCTTTGTTTTTATTCTACTCGTACCAATCTTCATACCATATCCATTTGAAGCAATTTTCTTTAACATGTTAGTATTAATTATAGTGATTGACTTTTCTTTTTCTTGATTTTAAACTTATTAGAATCCTTTTTGTTTCTGATATTCACCAACTTTCCTTCATTTGCTTCTACAAGGTCCTTTAAGATAGAGTTTCAAATATAGAAGGTCACATCATAATCAACTATTTGTCATTGTCATTGAATCCTCCTTTGGTACCTAAACTCATATTATCTAGTTAAATGAGTTGAAACAACCATCATACCTAGATGAACTAAACCCTAAAATTAAATTGAATCATCATCATTTTCTTGCCACTACTTTTTTATCTTTCACTACTTATTATAGCTTCAACTAATCCTATGTTCAAAACTTTCATTTTTTAGCTTATTAAAATTTTAAAATGAAATCGCATTTAAACTAACTTTCAGGAAACGGTAGCTCCAATACTAAAAAAACTAACATCAGTGCATAGCATCTTGTTTGAGAAGCTCCTCCATTAATTCATAGGTGAATTTCTTTTATTTATGTGTATTTTCAGTACTATATTACAAAGTGAGTCTCTATTTCTTTATATACAACATGAATACAATTTATCTAACAATGCCATTTATTGCTCCAAACCAGGTTTCTCGCCTTTACACAATTAGAGCTCATCCAAAAGTTAAAATAAAAAAAACAAGAATTAAGCTAAGATACTATTATAATAATCGACCTTATCTTATCCACATAAACAACCATCTTTATCTCCTTGACTATAAGTATTGGAGTTTGACTAAACATATTGGTAATAAGCTAACAAGTTGACCAAAGTGGACACTAAGCTTAAACTAGTAAACCAAAAACTATCAAAACTATTAATATTTTAATAAATATTACAAACCAACTTAACTCATTTGTGGCCTGATGCCTATTATTTAATGGACAACTTTACTAGCCTAATAAGCAAATAGGGAACTTTTAACATGGAAAAGCACAAATACTTCCTTACCTCTTACCCTATGCACTTGCTAAATCTTGAAACTTATTTTAATGAGTAGAAATATGTTAAATGTGTAAATAATTTTTAAAAAAGTTAAATATTAAATTATAAAAAGAGGAATATAGTTAGATCTTGAATACGACACTAACTACGATCTTCTAAAGATCACTAGTACTAAGGACCACATTTTAGATGTTGTTAAAAGTATAAAAGCGACATCACAACCATGGTTATAATGTCACTTCTAATTTCCTCAATCTACTTCTTATAGGATCATCTTACTAATTCCTCAAGTTCAATCCTATGTAACTCTCTCAGAAGGTTTTGTATTTAGGTTTATTCCCTATGATTCAACCACTTATTTACTACTTTGTCTTGTTTCTTCATTTATTATAGGCTGCTCTCTAATACACTGAATGATACTATCTTGTAACTACTCATTTGAGTTTTATTTACCATTAAAACACATTAAATTTCTTTCATTCTAGATCCTTTTTATGCTCGATCTAAAGTTGATTACATAAACTATAAAAGTTCTTTTATTATACTTTTATCACCATACAACCATTAGATGAATTTAGTATAACATAAGTTCGAGTTTCATAAATGGAAAATTTCATGTCGTTACACCATATGCTAAGGGAAATGTACACTTAAAGAAGAGATACTCTAGATTTTTCAGGAATAATTTGCATAAAATAAATATTCTAGATAGATTAAGATAACTTGGCCTATCCATAGTTGTTATTCTATTTCTTATAGATAACAATAAGGTAAAGGATATTTTAGGCATAAGGTACTAGTTTTATATTATAATAAGACTTAGATTCTCCTCTTAGTCTCAAAATTTCCTTACAATATTTGTTTGTAAACAATCCATTCAGTAGTCCCAGATCTTATCTACCATCATTGGGATTGTAGTCTGGAATGGCATGAGAAAAATCATTAAGGATCCTAAACTAATAATCTAAATGGACCCAAACACATGCTTTAGCATTCTATGGTATATTCTACATATAATCCAAAATGAAATAGATAGACCCTTCTCTTCATCATTAGATTTGTATGGACTAAAGGGCTAATATTGCTATTATTATAAAAATAATAGATAAGCCCTTTCATCATTAATGATTTTGCTTTTTATGTTACACAATAGTTTGATCCTTAGCTTCAACAATTGAGCCATGAAATAAGAATATGAAGGCCATGTATTGATCTCCTAAATGTTTTTCCCCCTTTAAAATATGGGTGTGAATGTATCTTACCCACAAGGAGTCTTAACTTTCTACTAAATTTTGAAGCTCTTTTCTCATTAACACCTTATTACTTAAGTTGGTAGGTATCAATCTCAAGCCACCTTCTTCCATAACTCTAGTTACCCCATTCTAGCTAACTTTACCTTTGAAATACCCATTATGGCTACCAAACTAGTGAAACTTTCTCATTGATATTTCCAAGGATTTAATTAAGTTATTAACAAAAAATTTGGGATGTCCAATAACTGTATAAGGAGTTTAGTACTGATTTAATTAGCTATAGCCTTCAATCATAGGACAAATCCTTATTAAACCAATTCCCCAATCTTTTTTACACCTTCTCAAGTATTGGATAGCATTCTCTAAACTAATTTTTTTTTAGTAGATAAAGGTTGAACAAGGTAAGTAAAAGGATGTTGTTTAACTTGTAACCCCGAGACACTAAAAAGCCATCCTTGTAGATATTATGCATTTATTGAAAAAATCGAGTGGCTTGTAATATAATTTATTTCCAATCTTGAGATTTTTTTTTCAAAAAGTAATAGATTTCATTAATAAAGGAATATGTACAGTCAAAGTATGCAACTAATCTTGGATAATACAAAAACAAACTAGAGTACAAAGTCTCATAGGTCCTAATAATCAACTTAGTCCAATGCCCATCTCATCCTCATGTTGGTAGATAAGTATCAATTATTCCCCTAGCTAGCATGGTTAGTCAGTTTGAAAAGTAATCTCTTGAAAAACTAGCTCTGTACTTTTACTTTCTTTTCTAAACATCATGCAATTCCTTTCTTTCCAGATATGGTCTAATCTTAAGTGCTTTATAATCTACCTAATTTTTCATGTTAGTGTTCACTGACCAGTTAATGGTCTCCTCCTATGATTCTGCTGAACTACCTACAGCCCTCTCCCGATCTTCCTTGTGTAGTTGTAGTTAATCATGATATGATCCAAACTTTCTGGCTCTATATTACATAGCTCACAGTTTAGTAAATTAATATTTAAAGGACTAAGGGGATGGCATGAGGACACATATCTATTTTATGCTCTTAAGAAGAGGATCAAATCATCTACAAAAGACACATAAACTAACCCAAGTCTTTTACATCTATTATGAAACTTAAAACTTGGATAAAAGGATATATTGTGCTTCATCAGTATGATTAGTGCCTTTATGCATAAAATGAATAAATAAGGAGAAATGGGGTATCCTTACCTCAAGCCCTTGCCTCTTTTGAAGAGGTTTCTCGATTCACCGTTAAATAAAATGACCAGTTTAAGGAACTTATTGTATTGATATTCTTTCTTGCCACAATGGAATTGTGGAACAATTTTTTATTTTTATCCCCTTAATCTAATTAACTCTTGCCCTCTTCTTTATGTATCAAGCTTGGACTTTGTGGGTTTTAAAACATATGGAACGTGACATTTAGCATGGAGTTATGAATAGATTAGGCATCAAATATAAATCAATAACTAATTATCCTCTTTGATCATAGTGGGATCACCTAGCTACTAGCAAAGAAGTTCCTAGATTATGATCATAGTAGGCTTTGAGTTGAGAACATCATACTTAGTGCTTTAAGTTTTAAAGGCATTCAACTTCAACTCTTGTTTTATTACATTGAACTTTTTAAGATAAGCAATACTTTGAAGGAATAAAAAGAGTAACTTATATCTTTGAAAATAATCTCTGTTGAACTAAAGGATATAAGTACTATTAATGGGTTTATTAATTTAATGAGAAGGAATATGAGAACAAGATGTAGTCAAAAACTCAAAAAGATAGTTCATAAAGTTGATAAAGCATAAAGCTTACAAAGTGAAGACCAAATCAAGAACTAAAGAAGAACAAGAAATTACTGCTCTCCCCTTATTCTAACTTATTTAGCTTTGGAGAGGTAGAGTTAATCTCCTTACTAGAATGCCTTCCATTGTTACCATAATTTATCTCTTTCCCCTTAAAGGGATATTCATCCTTCACAAACTGGAGATAGTAACCCGTCAATCCCAGAAAACTTCTCACTTCCGTCACATTCTGTGATGGCTTCCAATTAACAATTGCTTTAATCTTACTAGGATCAACCCTAATCCCTTAAGAAGAAACATGTCCTAGAAAAGATACTTCCTGAAGCCAAAAATCACACTTACTCAGCTTGGCATACAATTGTTTTTCTCATAGGGTTCGTAACATAATTCAGAGATGCTACATATGGTCATGTTCATTTTTAGAATAGACCAGGATATCATCTATGAACTCCACAACAAATTGGTCTAAATAAGGTGTAAATACTCTATTCATCAAATCCATAAATGCAGCTAGAGCATTAGTTAGCCCAAATGACATCACCAAAAATTCATAATGATTATAATAGGTCCTGAATGCAATTTTCAGAACATCCACATCCTTTACTAGTGTAGCATCCTAACCCCGCAGGACCCGAACCTGATATCGTGGGTGATATACGAGTCCGTGTCACCCGAGATTAGTAAGCTACGACACTAAATTCCAGTACTGAACGCAGAAAGCCATTATTTAAAACATTTTTTAAATCATCACAAGCACAGAAATCAATAAACAATTGGGTTCACTATAATTCGAAAATGTTTTTAATCATATCGCAATTTCAATTATGTAAAGGTCCGAGACAATATTGACCACTTTTAGAAAACCTATTACAAATACGGCTTTCGCCTATTTGGGACCCACTGACACAAAAACACTATTTATAGAAATCAATAACCATACCGGGCCCACATCAAAACGAACACATTACGATCAAAACATAATTTCAATAATCACATTACAATTACACATTTAACAATTTGGGGCCCTCTACAATAACAGTTCGATTCTATAGAAATCGCGGAAATACAAATTTACACACAAATCAGAAAGACACTAATGCAGACGCGAACTGATCCCGACCCTAGTCTCCGACTCCAGTGCAGTAGACATACTCCCG
>JAOTIZ010042041.1:0-14838 GCA_027123425.1 Erythroxylum panamense
AGTAATAAATATATAAATATATTAACATTAAAAATTAATCAAAACTAAAAACTACAATAAAAAATGAAAAACTGCGTATTTCCGACTCAAGGATTACCGGAGGTTAGTTTCGTAAGCTGAGCTAAACCGGAAGAAGGTTGGGTGAAAGTCAATTTGAATGAAGCAGTATAACAAGAGTCTAATAAGGCTACTGTCAGAGGTTTAATTAGAAATTGTAAGGGAAAGTGGTGTAGAGGGTTTCGGTAGAATACAGGACGGGGTTCACCTTTAACTGTCGAACTCTGGAACATTTATTCAGAACTTAAGTTGGCCTGAGAAATGGGCTATCGATGAGTTGTTGAAACCGACTCCTTCAAGGTCATTAATATCCTCTCGTCTTTTCATATAGTTCTGACTTAGGAAAGTTTTTTAGTGTTAAGTATCAGAGGTCTCTTCAACCAAGCATAAGAAATCCAACTTCAGCATAACTATCGCGAAGAGAATCAGTACACTGATCACCTGGCAACTAGAGCTTTTTTTTTGAGCCCGAGTTTGCATTTTCTACGGGAGCCTCCGATGGCAGTCCTGGAACTACTGCATTGAGATGAGAGCATTGTATTCTAAAGCTTTGAGTTAATTTTGTGTATTTTGCTTCCTTTGTAATTAAAAAAAAAATCAGAAGTAAACTTCGATTATTGATCAAAACGAACTATTACATATATCCAAAATCCAAGGCAAAAACAACAGAGGATAGTAATACAAATCCACGCTTTTATGATAACAAACACAAGTAGTTGTTGCAAGTGGGCATAGTTTTAGACCCTCCGGCTGCTGAAGAGAACATTCCCCATAATTCGAACCCTTGGTTGATCAGACATACCATCCATTTCTACGTCAAGCCTTCGAAAGCCTGACCTGCGCTTAACTCGACGAACAACATCATAAAGGTAAGGGATTAAACCTGTGTACTTATCCAGTGCTCCTGCCATCTTGAGAATCCAACAGTTTTTATGGACTTGCAGAATCCAATCCAGAGGGATAAGAACGCACAAACCTTATCAAACTTTGTCTAACCAATTGTCTTTCACACATACAGGCTTCCACGTTTCATGAACGTGCCTGCCACGACCAACTAACCTCCAGATACATTGAGACCAGAAGCACCTAATTGTAGGAAACTCATAGTTTAATCAGATCACAGTACGACCATAGTAATCTATGATCCTACAAGAGAGAACAGAGTTTTTTCTCCAAAACTTGAAACTGCTAACAGGGAATTTAAGTTAAATCATATCACATGATGGAGTGCAACAACTAAAAACCAAGAATTGTTATTTGAAATTCCAGTTCAAAATTTGTCAACCATGTTCAACAACTGACATCGTAGAATAAAGAGATGTTGCCACCTAAAAATTGGAAGAGTACAGACTTTCTGGACTTGCAGAAACTATATATATGAAGTTAAAATTCCGTAGAGTCGGATATGTACATGCTGAATGGTTGGAGAAAGTCTGACAAACGTCTTGCAATAAAAGACCTGCCCACCAACCTCCAGAAAAATAGGCCACGCAACAGCAGCTTCCCTAACTTGGTTCTCGTTTGGCCTCAAATCATCTCCATATAGAACCCACTTTTAAACTCCTTACCCTAATAACCATGAAAATCATAAATTTTGCACCAGTGTCAATCATGCTGCTATCCAAGATGGATAGTGCTGCAATCATGTAGACTTGGAAATACCCAGTCCAGAGGTCGTGTCGAGTATTGATTGCTTCAGTTAATCTAATACACTTTCGCACGAACAACTTATAATTTGGCTGAGGTTTAAACAGCACTGAGCATAGTTTCAAATTCACCGAGCATCAAAGGAAATTGGAATTTCACATCTCATATGCAGGAGATTGTGCAAGAGGATCCTCTGCAGAAGGCAGCGGTTGAGCACAAACAACATCCGCAATTTCCCCATCGGTTTTTCTACAATCACTAAATGTACAAGCATTACCATTATTTGCATCAGCCAAATCCAATGCAGCCTTAGCTTCCACCTCTTCTGCATTATGACTTGCATCCTTGCAACATAATCTGGAAAAGTCATCCTTTGATTGAGTATCAACAGTTGAAATTTCATCTTTGTCCCCATCAGATTGATTTTTTCCAGCCTGAGCATCATCAACAACTCCCCTTTCACAAGCCACGACCTTTTTTACATAACAAGGCATGTCTTGTTTGCTTCCGTCTAAGTTATCATTGTCGCACTCAGATAATCCATCACGGGATTCAATACTAGCACATCTCATACCCTCAGGTGCAACTGGCTTTTTAAGTTCATGAGAAGCATCTAAGATGTTATTCATTAACAAGCTACCACCTAAAGAAAGTGCTCCAGAATGTGCTTCAGTATTTACAGCAGTCGCATCACCTTGAAAACAAGATTCGGTATTGTTTAGAACGGTAGATTCAGCACCTGTCTTGTTATTCATTCCTCGTGTGCCATTACTTCCATCAGGGTCAGGCAATTTTTTCATGTCTAGCGAAGATTCATCTAGCTTAACACTTGATTCAATATCTGAGCCTTTATCATCTTCAAGTGACACTGAGCTTCTAACTCCATGAGATGCACCTAAAAATTTACTCATCATAGAGGCATCATTTGAGGGATTATCTCGACATTGGGAATCAGAATTAGCAGTAGCTACATCATCTGTCTCACTGTCACGCTCTGAACCACCATTACTACACTTGAGTTCAGGTCCACTGGAGGAGCCAATATCAGATTTACTTGCCACCTCTGGAACACAATGTTTACTGCCATCAGATTCTACTTTTCTTACACCTGTCGAAAAAATTGTAAATTCAATTAAATATTTTAAAGGATATACGTGCACAATGTGTATTGCCATCATATTCCACACTTCTTACAACAGCTGAAAAATCGTCAAGTTTATTAAAAATATTTTAAAGAATAAGTGCAAAATTGAAGTCAAATTCAAAGCCAACAAAATGCATTGGGTTAAAACCTTTGCTAGTCTTTAAGTTTCTGGCAAATTTTTCTTGCCCCAAAAGCTGCTTCTGCAACATATCTATACCAGGGAACACCAGCATATTAATAGACTTCAACTCGTGCTTAAGAGACTCATCCAGAGTAGTGAAACCAAAAACTTCCGTCCAAGTTTTTGTAAGCTCAGAAATTGCAGGGATGATCAACTTCTCAACTTTCATAGAGCAAAGTGCCTAACCAGACGAGGAAGTGTCAATAATATAGTAGAAAAAGTATCCAACTTGAAGCAGATATAACTTTGGACCCACATATTAGTAACTTCCACATGCAAAAATGTTTAGTTCCTATTACTCACCATTTCCAGGGCGTAAAAAAGTCGACGGCACATTCCTTGGCGCCTATATGTATGTCGAGTTCCAATAAATGGCATTTCTGCCAACCGGGTGCCATGAAACCTGGAAAATCATGGGCAGAAAAGATCAAGATCACCAGAATGGACCTACTAGGAAAATTCTAACTGCACTGCAAGTAGGTGGGGTGATCATATCTAGTAGATGGAAGAAAAAGAAAACACAAAGTTAACCAAAAGGACTCATGCAAGTAAAGAATTTCCACGGTTCAAGATTTGCAAGTCTTCTGTGTGACTCTGCTCGTTCCAATGTCAAAGAACTACATTTCCAGGAATTGAAGGAACCCTAGGCTTATAATTAACAACAAAAATTGACATATATTGAGAGTTTCATATAGTCCATTTATTAACTAAAGCTCAATAACTTTTTCTTTCAACAGCCAAATTGTTGCAATTTAAAAGTAAATAAGTGACTAAAAATCCAATACCTGATGGATGCCGCAGAAATTATTTCGTCACCCTTTTCTAAGATCGCAGTATAGAAGCCAGAGTAGTTAAGCCTGTTGAAGTTTGACCTGAACCGATGAAAATATCAACATTAATAGAAGACAAAGCAGAAAATTTTGACTCATACAACAAAATGCACCAAGTCAGAAATTTGGAAATCAAATTAACAAAACCTGACCACAACTTCGGAATGATTTTATGTTGAAAGCATATAAAAGAAGTAAAGTTTGGTTTAAAATAAGGAATGAAATAAAAATTTCTTTCCAGTAACCATATCCATAAAAGTATAACATGGCAACAGCCAGATAACTCCATTTAAGAACAGATTGAAAACTGAGTACACAAATCTATCTCAAGAACGAATGGATGCACAAAAAGTATAAGTTTAACATTGTTAAACTCAATTACCAAATTGCAAAGCATAAAACATTAAAAGAAATAAGTAGAATGGCCTAATCCCCAATTGGGTTTCAGCCCATATTTTTATAATAGAAGAAAAATCCACGTTATAGTACTCATTAACATTCCAATAGAGTAATGAGAATTCTAACTTCCTATATAGAAGATATAACAATACTAACCCTTGAAAACAATGTTTAGAAAATTTATTGTTCTAAGTTCACAGTAAGGACCTAAACACATTTGATTGATCTATAATAGCACCTGTAAGGCTATAATGCATGTTACTGATACTATTCTAAAGGTCCAGATCAATTTCTAACAATCGTGTATGCAATCACAAAATAGCAGAATACTTACCCAGTGTTATAAAGAACATTGTGTATAAGATTGATTCCGCTCCTCCTGTCCACAATCGGCAAAAAGCATTCATCCATAACAGACAAAGCAACAGCAAGCTTTGAATTGCACTCTACCCTCTGAGGAAGTCCTGGCAGAGATTCATCCAATTCTGAATCTGTTCTATGAATAAGAGACCATGAAAATCCTGCTTCAAGTTCATGTTTGACCCCAAGATACCTCTGCAATTGCTCAAAGAGCTATAAAGCAGAAATGTATAGGTCAATACGATTACTCATAACTTGGTAATCAAATCAAAGGGACAGAAGGAAGCAATAGCAAATTCCAGGTAAACTCAGATAGCGCCATAACTGTACAGAATGTTGAACTCAATCAAGCCAGGTATATTTAATGATGATGGAGTGTGAATATCAGGAGTTAAAAATAGAAATGATATACGGAGAACTGAAAGTTGAAAAAAGGAGAACTAGAAAGATTTATAATGTTAGTTACCAATAAGCAATGTCATCGCAGTTATCACAAAAAATGAATAGTGAACCACAAATATTGAAAACATGTAGGGGTAATTTACTTTCCAAAAACCTTTAAATACCCACAAAATAGAAAGAAAATTGGATGCATTAAACTCATGGAATCCTAAAGAAAACTAGTATACCTCTCGGCATTTCTTGCCACAAAAACTATCAGCCTCAAGAGACGAGGCATCCATCTCCTCCACGCATGACTTGTGATCTATGGGGCAGAGAAAATTTTCATTTTCAATCAGAATATAGATAACAAGGACGGAAAGGAATTCGATTAGATGAAATTGGAAAGACATAGAAGATACATGTTTTTGCACACATCACACACGTAAGTAGCAGTGAACAGGCCGACTCATCTCCCTGAATAATATTCTCACTGGCTACCCCACAAAATTTGCAAGTACAATTCGGGCAATGCCAGTCACCTGGGGGAAGCATCTGCAATGGAACAAAACAGTGAGTTCCTAAAGGATGTCCTGGGAATAAAACACAACTATTTAACTACAAGATAGCTTAAAAGTAAGTTGGTCAATTTAACTCGATTCCTTGCCCTCCTGAAACAGTATCAAGCCAAGAACAATGGACCTGAAAACGTTAAGAATGTTTCCTCTTATCTAAACACTTCATATGGGATAACAAGCTTCACAAGTCATCACAGGCCAACAATTTTCATAGCATCTACAAAGTCTCAACATTCTTCTAACCAAAAGCATCTCAAACTTAGTTTTTGAGATCCAAAAACAAAATTAACTGCATGGTTTGCAGGTCATTACCCTCAAAAGTAACCTCAATTCCATGCTTAGCCCAAGCTCATTGTTGTTGGGCAAGCAAATGAATCTCAAACAAAGATCCAACTTCAGTTCAACTAGGGAAGGAAACTCATGGTTGTCTCTAATCTCCATTGCAGAATACTAATCTACTCACTAACCAAAGAATTCACATGCATTTTCAGTATGTCTTTCTTTTAGTATAAGAAGATTGTTAACGTTATTGAGATTATATATGCAAAAATCTCTTTCAAATACCTACTTAGGTTAGAAGAGAACAACAAATGATACAAAAGGAAAGATACAAACTTTAAGATAGTCACACATTGACCTTCTATGAATCAGTACAGAGCATAGCTTGAATTAATTCAAGCACACAGCTTGGATGAACAGACGATAAACATAAAGCAACAAATAAAGATAAAAATACATACCTTTATATCCAGGCAGCTCTGATGAAATGTTGATGGACAACCATCACAGCAGATCAGGTCCCCGCCATCCCCACAGAGGCCACAGGTATCATCATTTGGGTCATCACCATCAATGTCTACAGAGTGAAAACTGATGCGCTCAATAGAGTCCTGTCTATTCCATGCATCAATCTGACACTCCAGAAGGGAATTGCCAGAATCAAGATATATATTTTGGAATGGCTGGCGTAATTTACTCCCAGCATGGATCTCAAACTTTGAAACAGTGAGAATTTTACTACAGCAGCCACAGTGAATACCATCTTTTGTAATCCAGCCTTCTAGCATTACTTTGGTCCGTCTACGATTCATATACCTCACCTTTTGGCTTGGTTGCACAGTTCCAGAGTCAATTAGCCAGGCCAGCAGTGTCAGTTTTCCAGTATGTGGAACAAAACCATCACTCTCAGTATTTAGTCCCTGATTAGAATTTCGAACCAACAATGTGCACCTACCAAGTTTTCTACTTTTCCTCCCTTGAGCGATGGATCCAGAGGATGGCTCTTCAATGTTATCATGCAAATTATGAACTGAACTCGGAACTTTTGCATTTAAACTGACATAACTGTTACCGTTTACTCTGCCTTTCATTGACTTATTACTCTGCTTTATGAAAGAGCTTAGTTTCTCTTCATGGCTATCACTATTCATGCTCTCCTCATCATGCTTTATACTAGAAGACTTTTTCGGAATCTCATTCTCACTGTCCTCTCTCTGCTTCTTTTTCATTTCTTTTTCAATCTTCTTGCGAGTCTTCCTTGTCAATTGGCTAAGCACCTCATCTGACAATGGCATAAATGGAGAAGTATCAGTTCTCGGTTTTACCTCGTCTTCATCATCATTTAATTGCTTCAAAAGGGCATCATATGCCTTGATGATGGACCAATAAGCTGTTCCACCAGGGTTAATGTAGACCGCATCAAGGTAGTCTCTGTTCCTTCTAGGCCTGTAGTCTATTGTCCAACCTGCATCCAGAAGCATACCCCTTATACGCTCCCGCAGCTTTTGCTTTTCTGTACCAGTACTACGCTTAATTTTCCCTTCTCTAACTTTAACTGGTGGAACCTGATTGGATGGCGTTTTGACACCTCCACTGCTCATCCCTTTCATGGATTTCCGAGCTTTCACATTTTTCAGTCCATGCTTCAATGATGAATCACTACCATCAGAATCCTGGTCATGGCCTTTGTTTTTCTTAATAGATGATGGTGATTTCACAGAATGACGAACTTCCATAGTTGTTCGTCCCAACTTTAGGGATGTATCACTGTCTTCTGTATCCTGGTCGCTAAATTTATGATGTTTCAATAATGATGATTTCATTGATTTACTTGGCTTCCTCTCTGTCCCAACAAATCCACCAAATTTCTCAACACGTTTGGGCTCAGAGTAAAATGAAGGACGGGGCAGAACATTCTTCTTGACAGTATCTTCTATCCTTAACCCCTCCCTGTTTTCTTCATCCTCCAAGTGATCATAACTTCTCAAAGTGCCACCAACCTTCTTCTTCTTGTTCACCATTACCTTTAAAACACCATTTTTCCCCTGAACTCTAATGGGTTCGTCAGAATCATAGTTATTATATGATATCGGATGTCTAGATACTCCTCTGCCATTACGATCTCCTCGACTTAACCCACTTTCCCTCTCAAAATGAGCACTTTTTCTTCTATCAGCGATGCCGTGTCTACTTGATCCTGTCTCATATTCCTCCCCAATTCTATTTCTTCCCATCATCATAGTCCCAACAAACATCCCTTTCTCCAAACTCCCCCCATCAAACCGTTTCCTCCTCACCATCTCCCCATCACCCGCTTCATATTCATTAAAGTCAAACACATCCAACCTGTTCCTCTTTCTCTCACTCAAATCCTCCCCATTCCTCCCAATGAAACCACCCTCATTTCGTCTCAAAACACCCCCCTTGTTCCTCTTCCGATCAACACCACTTTCTTCAATGCCACGCTTATAATCATTCAACCCATTACAGACCCTTATTGTCTCCGACCCCAGGCTTCTCCTAGGCGGCATCAATAGTTCATCGCTCGACCCCGAATCACTAAAATCCATTCTAGCTCGCTTCTTCTCTTTCTTCCCCTCAAAAACCTTACGTCCACCTGAAGACCCAACAACATTACTACCGCCCTTCTTTCTCACAATCAGACAACCAGAGGAGTTCTTATTCTTCACAACAAACCCTGATGCCTCCCCAGATCTCCTCCCGTCTTCCATATCCAACCAAAACTCAACACCCAAAACCCTAATTTTCCAAACTCATCCCACAATTGAGCAAGAAAACCAATACAACACAATCCCAAAGCCTCAAATCTATCGCAAAACCAAACCCATCACATCAAAACCCACTAGATCTAAAGCTATTATCACATAAATGCCCCACATGAACCAAGAAGTCACACGAGGATACCTTGCTGCCTTCCGCTCACATCGAATTAAAGTCCCTCCGACGCCGACTGGTGACGCAACTTCCCGGTGAAAGAAAGCAAGATACAGAAAGGCGGTGAAAGAGAGAGAAAGATTCAGAGAGAAGAGGAGCGAGACAGATGGAGAAAGAGAGAGAGAGTACAAGTACTTGTATTAAAATAGCTTCCAATGAGCCATTAGGACTCTCCTTCTCTGTAACAATTTCTTTTTTTTTCTATTTTTTTTCTTTCATGCCCCTTTACCTTTTTTTCTTTTTAATTTTTTCCCTCCGAATCTGGTTCTTGAAGATCGAAACGTCACCGTTGTGATCTTTCCACGTGGACTAGGACCCATCAACAAAGTGGGTCATCTCTTACGTGGCATCCCATGGTTTTGACGATGCACTGTTGGGGATTAACGACGGAGCGTGAAGTTTAATTGCGGTAAGTGGCGAGTGAAGGGATGGATACGACAGTATCTTAGGAAGAGTTTCGGGTGACGACTGTTGGCGGGGTTCTGTTCCCTGCAACGAGGTCAAACCGGTTTAGTAAATACTAGGTTGCTTTCTTTCTTTTTTCTTTTTTCTTTCCCATGGAATTACCTGTTGCAACTAACTTTCTTGTTTTTTTAATTAAATTAAGGGTTAAAAACAAAATTTCTTAAGAAATCTTTTTTAAAATTTTAAAATTTTTGAAAAAATCTTTCTAATTTTTCAATTTTTTAGAAATATCCTTTTTCTTAAAATTCGAAAAAAAAGACAACAAAATACATAAATATTAAATGTGGACTAATCAAATACTATTTATATAATGATTTAACTTGACTATTAAAATTGAATCGAATTAATTACATATGACTCAAATTAATAATTTATTATAATTATTTTAAATTATTAATTTAAATCATATTTAACTAATTCAAATATAGTTTAAAAGTGGAGTTGATTTAACTTATTATATTAGTGACATTTAATTTGTTATTTTTATTGTGTGTACTTCATTATTTTTTAATTGATATTTCAGAGATGAGTTTCTTTTTTATTGAAAAATTCAAGAATTTTAACGATGTCTATATCTTTTATCCTTAAATTAATCATATAATTTTTCTTTTCCTTGTATAAATCATTAAGCATTTCATGCTAGAAAATAGTAATATCATCATCATAATTGAATGCTACCTCCTTTTGTTTGCCTTAAGCAGGGGAGATACCTTGCACAACTTCCATATTTGTCAATGATGTTTTTCATTTGAAAGGAAGTAATTCCATTAATAAATTGCATCAACTTAAAATTAGGTAATACTTAGATTTTATACCCAATTTAAATTCAAAATTTTTAATATTTAAATATAAACTCAATTGATTTTTCAAATACAACTAAACATTTATATTCATTTTATAAATTATATATAAATTTTTAATTTTTAATTTAGATCGAACGAACTTCAATTTACTAATAATTATAAATAATTATATGTAAAATATTTTAAATTCAATTTGATCTAAACAACGATAAAAATATAACTATATTAATATTAACAACTAATCAAGTTTTTATTTTTATTTTAAAAAATAAAAAATAAAAACTAAAAACGAATATTAAAAACAACAACATAAAAACAGAAATAGAACTAAACGATCCCTAAAATTTCAATTTAATTTGACCCGTTAAATCGAAAAGGGACGGGTCGGCCCAGTTAAAGTCAAGATACAAGTTGTAATATGGTGGGGGAAGAATTAAAAAATTATATATGATCTTAAATTTGGTAGAATAAGGTCGCTTAACATGTTACATGCTGATATCAATCAATGTCTTCAACTTAACCTTTTAATACAGGCAAAATGTTCAGAAGCTCCAGTAGCTATCAACCCGGTGACGCAACAGTCACGTGATTCAGCACTTTCTGGTACAGCTAACATCTGTCTTGGTTTAGAACCCTACTCTGTCCTTACAAAAATTTTATTTTGCTCATTTTCTCTCAGCGAGACCACGAAGAGGAATCTTATTCTCAAACATGGAAAGGTAATAATGAACATGTTGAAGAAAAGAAGCTGAATGTTAACTTCAGTATCACAATAGTTAATACCAAAAACAAAATCTGCAATTACTATGATTGTTCCTCGCATGTTAAAACTCAACTGCTAAAAGATTCCAAACATAACAAGGCAGGCTAAAGATTATAATCCCTGAAAAGACTTTGCTGTCAAACGATTTAAAGAAAAGACAGCAACACACTCTAACAGTACTACTGCAAGAGATTAAATGGCTGCCCTTTAGATCTCACTTCTTCTTCCCTCCCTTGGCAGCATCTCCAGCCTTGGTCTGCACATTGACAGCCAAATTTGTTGGATACAGATAGGGAGATTCATATCAACAAGAATGGAATTGCATATTTGAAGAAAAAGAAATGGGCTCTGTTACCTTTTTCACACCACGAATCTTCTTGGCCCTGTTTTTCCTTTCCTTCATCTGCTTTCTTGACTTCTCTACCTTGGTGTCTAGGCCATTCTATCAATAAAAACAAGCACCAATTCAGCTTATTGGTCAAACACATTGATGCATATGAGCAAAGTGTTATGATACAGACAAAGAGGTGCATCGATGCAAGCTACAGTTATGAGGAAAAAAAAATGCATATAACACCATAGTCATAAGCAGTTAGCAAACATCAAAAACCTAAGGTGCTGAATAGTCAAAAGGAAACAAATGTATTTTTCCCCCTAAAAATACAAGCAATGAACCCATATCAAAGAAGTGTCATCCACTTCCTCTGTATGGAGTGTATGGTACCCACAGTAAAAGAGCCATGGATTGTTGATCTTAAATCACTATTATCTACCTTGGAAAGAGATAACAAATATCCAAGTTTTGGACACTAACTATATACACTCCGATAAAACGATTTGAAAAACAAGTAGATGGTACCTAAACCACTATTAAAATGCATGTTTTTAGAATTAATAAACAATGCAAAGTAGATCAAAGAAAGTCTTATACATATTGGAAAAGCTACTCATACCATCACAAAAACATAAGTATATCCCCATTACCAAATTGAATAGCATCAAGACTAATGACAGTGTTAGAAATAGTAAACTAGTAATCCACTTCCCCAAACCAAAACAAAAATGTATTAACGAGAATATCCCAAAGCAATTTGTCCTAAGGTTTTCCAAAATCTAACCGAAGCTCACCAAACCTGCTACATCATTTCATGCCATCACCCTCATCAGGAGACAGAAAAGCCCAATCAAAGCACTATAAGAACATATAATCATAACCCCCTTGTAAAACATAATCCACTAAGCAACCGCAATCCACAATATCATGCAAACACTTGTGAAAAAATAAAATATCCCGACATTCTCAAAAAAACAACAATAAAAGCATTTCAATTAAAGTCCGGTTGAGATGCAGAATCTAAAAAGGTCCAAAAATACGCAATCTTTTCTCTAACTAGTAGAGAGGTTGTTTCTAATAGATCCACAGGAAAAAAAAAAAGAAACGACTAAAATAAGAAGATAATAAATTAATAAATATATAATATATAATAAAATATTAAAAAATATAAAATAAATAAAAGTAATGATAAAAATAAAATAAATAAATATGTACAAATAAAAATATAAAATAGGAAATAAAATTAATAATATAATAAATATAGAACAAGGTAAAAATAAAAATAAAAATAAAAATAAAATAAATACACAAATAAGTCAAAAGATAAATAAGTAAAACATGTCATTAAAAAAAAGTTTAGGCTAAATAAAAAAAATATTTAGGCTCAATAAGTAAAAAGAAAATACTACATATTAAATGTTTAAGTTAAATAAAGACCTATGAAAAAAAAGTACCTCTTTATGAGATACTCTTTCCCCGCATCCTAGTACACCAAGGTTTTCTATTGAAGAACCGACCTCAGTTAGTTATCCTAACGTTCTCAAGATATGAATGAATACCATATGAACAGACCAATAAATGTAAAACTAATAAATGTAAGATCCAGATCCTCTAGCCCTTGCATGCAACTCATACAAAAACATCAATAGCAGCATCCACACTAACATAAACAAAACAAGGATACCAGCCTTGCTCTTGTTAATCTCAGGTACTGTCCAGTACAGCTTAAGCAGCCTTATCTAAACATCTAGAATCTAGCAGCAAAGTGGCTAAACACTAATTTCCAATTAATTGTAAGCCTAAAACGGTAAAACCATGAAAGAAGACCGCGTACAAAGGCATAAACGCGTATATTTCATGCACAAAAGCAACAACTGTAAGGAGAAGTAGCAATAAAGTACCCGAATGAGCCTGTACTTTGGCTCATACTTCTTTGCGCTATCCACAGAGTCGTAAATCAGACCAAAGCCAGTTGATTTCCCACCTCCAAAATGAGTGCGGAACTTGAACACAAAAATGGAGTTAGGGTCCTTCACGTCATACAAGTTTGCAAGCTTCTCCTTTAGCTCAGCCTTCATAAACAAGCCAGTATTGTGTGGTGAACAGTATAATCAAATAAAACATGACCAAACAAAAACACAAACAGACAGAGAAATAATACCTTCGCGACATTGGCACGCCCTGGATGGAGCACGTCAATAATCTGCCTCACAAAAAAAAAAAATAGAGTTCCGTTAAAAAAGCTACCAAAGTCCCAATTTTTTCCCCCTCCCATGACTGATAATTTTCCCCGAACATTCTCCAGGAACACAATCATACACTGCAATGACCACGTCAAAAATACTACAAAGAAAAGCAGAAGACTAAAACAATGAGAGAGAACCCACAAATTGTTTCCTTGAGAGAAGCCTGTTAGTCATGAACTTCCTCGTCCTGATCGTCACAGCCTTGTCCGCCATGGTTACTGCTTGAACACAATGGTACAAACTCAAGGATTATTATTTTCACAAATGCATAATTTAATGGAATTAGAACTCAGATGATCTATAAGTATTACTTGAGATTGGCAGTATATCGCTGATTTCCACTTGCCGCCGATTGGAATAGAGTGAGGCTGCGTTTTAGACAGACAAGTGAAATACCCGGGTATTTTTAGGGTTTTGTGGAACGGGATGATAAATTGGGGGGGGTGTTTGGCTATGGAGAATGTCGTGCTCCAGTCTGGAGTAAGATGACCCTTCCCTATGTCCAAGTTTCGGTCGGGCCGAGCCGGGCCAGCCAAGGCCTGAATTAATATCTAATATCTTCATTTTCGCTTATTAATTAGGAGTTTTAGCTTCATCCTCAAAGTTTTTAAAACATAATATTTTAAAATTAACATGATTTTTTATTTTAATTATATTTTTATATTTTATTTTACTTCGATACAACTTTTATATGTTAATATTGAGTTATTTTTAATTTATTTTTTAAACTGCTACCAATTTGATTTTTTTAGTACAAACCAAATTGATTTGAATAATATAAAATATATATTTTTAATTATTAAATATACAAATATTATATAATTAAAAAATTATAGTAGACAGCAAAAACATATTTATTATAAATTCATACTATTTATATATTAAATATTAAATATTTTAAAAAACAATAATAACATCACTAATAATTAATCGAAATTTTCATCAATATAAATATTTCATGTTTCTTATAATTTTCTCTCATATTTTAAAATTCTTGCAAACTATATTGGAGTAATATCATAATAAATTTTTTATTTTGACATAAATTTTAAATAAATTATCCCCTTGTCTATTTATCTTAATTTATATCTTAATTAAAATGTATATAAAATAATAATTTTTATTGAACATATTAAAAAGAATAAAGAGTTTTTATTTTATCCAAAAAAAATTAATTTCAAAAAATTTAAAATTATCTTTGAATGAAAATAAAAAATGCTTAGATTCAAACAATGGGATATCTTTTTCTTGATATATATTAATGTAATCTAAATCAACGAAATAAGCCAATGAAGAACGCTCCCCGCTTTGCAGAGATTTGAAAATAATAATAACGTATGTGTTATAAAAGATGTAAATAATATGGTGTGCCACTAATTGTGTTTAGTGCACCAAATGCACCACTTAATAGTTAGT
>JAOTIZ010042058.1:0-14833 GCA_027123425.1 Erythroxylum panamense
ATTTGGAGTATGAGCTCTTTTAGGTTTTTAAAGCATAACTTGAGTTATACAACTCCGTTTGAGGTGATTCTTGTTCCGAAACGAACTTGAGGCATAGAGCTACAACTTACATGAAGAAGTAAACTTATGATTTTGGTTTTTATATAGTGTGCACTCGCCACGAATGTGGAGTTACAGCTTAGGTCCCTGTAAGGTTATAAGCTCAAGGTTCATGATTTTGCGGATTCAGTGCCGAATCAAGTTCAAGTTTTTCATCGTGGTGAGGAATCCCTCCCTTGTGAGATGCGCGTCCAGATGTCACATAGGACGTCAGACCCGTGTCTCACCAGGGTGGGGTTCCAACAATACAACTCAGTGGCTAATATACTTATAGTCATTGGCAACTAGCCCCAATTTCAAGCATATGAATAGATATATATATATATATATATATATATATACATATGTACATATATATATGTAGACTTGCAATCATTAATTCAAACATTTCTTAAAAATTTAATTCACATCATATTAAAGCTCATAACACATATCACTCAACATGCTTCATACTTAACAATCAAAATGCAATGCACAACAAACAGCTCGAGTGTTCCATGAAACAGAATGAGGAAACCGAAGTTTACCCCATGATCAGAATGGGTCCATTTCGAAGCTCATATGCCACAAGCGAGCAATCGGGAGAAGGCTCTTTTCAACGTGCACATGACAACATAATGGTTCCACTCTCACCCAAACAGAAGCATATAATCATGCTCAGAATTATTTTTATCAAAATGCTTTTATACCTTAAAAACCTTTTGTTTCATTTTTCATACAATACTGAATATTATGGCTCCTATCAAGGTGCAACAACAGACATATTTCATCATGCATTTCTAACATTTACAACGAGTCAATATCAACATATATATATATATACACACACACATAGGCAAGAATTTGCCCAATCACACAAAAACTATAAATACATTACCCACCTAAATAGCTCGCGAAAACCAAGTCAAGCTTGCCTTTCTCCTTACTCTTGGTTAGGATTTTCTTGGTTCCTACAATAACTAAGGTTCTATTCAAAACAACTTTCCAATAAACTCAAAAACTTCAAAAATTACAGAAATTTCAACCAAGCACAAAATAAACTCAAATCTAACCTACCCAAAACCCATTTAGGTTAGAAAACCTAGACCTAGTTTGGAACCCTAAAAATCACTTGGGTTCTCTTACTCCATCTTCTTCCTACACCAACTTTTTCATTCTCTGCACTAACTCTTTTCCTTCAATAAAGTAAGAAGGAAAGATGGTTAACCTACCTCAACAAGTTTGATTTCTCTCCTTTCCTTCTTTTCCCCGAAACCTTTCTCCTCTCTCTTTTAATTTCACTTTCTCTCTCTTCTCCCTCTTCAATTCACGATTTTCCCTCTTCACAAGCAAAACAACACATCCTTATCCCATTTCTACCTTTAATGAGCCCAAAAAGTCCATCCTACCCCTTTCTTATAAGCTTGTGCTCCTCTATGCTAAAGCAATCACCCAAAACGCCCTTGAACATCCTTAATGTATTAACGCTTCAATTTCCACTTACCAATTTAAGAAATCCTACTAACCTTGGCATAATTATAGTTCCAAAATTAAATCTATCGAAACTTCAAAATTAATTTAAGTCATGCTTACTTTTAAAAACAATTCAAGGGTCCAACAGTTGTCTTGCTTATAAATGAAGAAGAAATACATGAATGGAAGGATAAGACAAAGAGAATAACGAAAATTTAAGAGAAAAGAGAGAATGCCATGAAAAGACAGAGAAATACAAAGAGAAGAAGAGAATGAGAGAAAGAAGAGAAAATAAGTTAAGGTTTCAATTGTGTTAACCTTCCAGAGAGATTTTGAAGTTGTTCAAGAAAGGAAAAAGGAAGAGGAAGAGAAGAGCTTCCCTTTGAGCTAAAGATCTCTTAAATTGGTGAAGAATCAAAGTAAGACCATTTTGGATCTTTTGTATTTTTGGAAAGATTTTAGTCCATGGAGTTTAGAAAATGCTTGGGTTTAAGCATTATAGAATCAATTTTAGTGACTTTACATTGTGGGATTTTCTATTGGATTCCTATTGAATGAAACTTGGTTGTTTTAGGGAACCAAGAGAATCATATTCAAGAGCAAGGGGAAAGACAATCTTGACTATGATTTTTGCAAGGAAATGAGGTAGGTAATGTATTTACAGTTATTGTGTGATTGGGCAAATTCTTGCCTATGTGTGAATATGTGTTAAATTGTTTGAAATTGACTTATTAAAAATACATGATAATTTTGATTATGTTATATCGTGAAAGAAGCATGATATCTTTATAAAATTAAATTGTGATTTTGATCAATGTTATGCCTTGAAATTTTGTCATGGCATTTTGTATATATAAAGAAAGGAAAGAACATGAAAAGTATGAAAGCATTTGATAAAATGATTTGAGCGTGATTACGTGCTTCTGTTTGGGCAAGAGTGGAACCATTCTGTTCATCACCTGCACGTTGACAAGAGCCTTCTCCCGGCTGCCCACTTGTGGCATATGAGCTCCGAAAAGTGGACTCATTCTATTCATGAGGTAAACTTCGGTTTCCTCATTCTGTTTCATGGAACCCTCGAGCTGTTTGTTATGCATTTGCATCTTTAAATTGTCAAGTATGAAGCATATTGAGTGTTATGTGATCTGAGCTAAATTTGATGAATGTTTAAATTGCTTGAATAAAATATAAATGCTAGAATTGCTAGGCATATATATATACATATGTTTGACTTTGGTCAATTGCCAATGGCTATATATATATTAGCCACTGAGCTGTGTAGCTCACCTCACACTTCCCTCCTCAGGTGTAGAAAGAGAAAATTAGCGATCCTTGCAAGGCATTAGAACTCTAAGATAGTTAGAGACTTTTGTAATAAAGTTAGTTCAGGAAAATTTTGTAATTTAGAATCATTTTAAGCATAAGCATTCAAATTGTATCGTGTGTATTTTGTATTTTGTATCTTGTATCTTGTATCCTGTAATAAGCCAAAGTGGTGGTTTTTGAAATGTAAAGATGTTTGAAAACACGCTTTGTGTTCTGTAATGAGCCCAAGTGATTACTGAAACTCTGATGTGTTCAATAATGTTTGCATTTTTGTGACAACAATTGTTTTAAATAAATCGGGCTGTTTTGATTATCGATTTTTCGCATATGTGTTAATTGTTTTAAAAAAAGAAAAAAATTGAAATGTGTTTTGGCTGTAAATTGTTTCCAAATGCTGGGCTCTGGAAGCGGGGTTCAGCACAAACTATAAAATCTTCTATTTAAAACTTCATTATCCTAGCAATTACTATTCACTTTATAAAAATTTTGACAAAGTTTCATTTATATTTGCTTAAAACCTTATGCAAGAAACTTTAATACACTTCTCATGCATGGTACTCAACTATCCATCTCAATGTCAAACTCCTTGACAAAATAATTTACCCATCCTCCAATTCATTTCAACTAATTGAAACCAAATTTCATACATGACTTTTATATATAATTCACAATAAAATTATGTAATTCTTCACTTCTTTATATGTATATTCCATAACCAAAAACAAAAATAACATTTTGTAGTTACATCTACTTCTAAGTCTTCCAAGATCCTTTATGTGACTCTTATCTTATAGTAGATCCATCACAGTTTTCTTTTAATTCTCTTCAAAACCTACGCGCATAAAGAAAATCTACATGCTAAGCTATAGGCTTAGTGGTGTTCAAATAATTCTATTTCTCATTCAATTTAATTCATTCCACCATAACATGTATAACATATAATATTTTTCAAATATAAATATCTTCATTGATTTTTAAGTATAAATAGGCATTTAAAATCAATTTGAAATACAAGCATGTATCTATTATAATAATTCATATCTAATTACATAATGATCAATAAATTGTACAATTTAAGTAGGATTTTAAAATACAATACCGAGTTTTTGAAACCATACGGTCTATTTTTTATATATACATTCATATTGGAACTGATCTCTCAAAGTCATGCAGTTCATAACACAAATCAATTATTTTACATTGGAACTCTCGGAGTCATACGGTTCGGTAACACATATCACAACGTAGTACTGCTAACTCCTTAATTGGCATACCAACCTTATCATATTCCTCCAATTCTTATCTATTTTACTAAGGGCAAATCTAATTAAATTCCATTGAAATTTAATGAAAAGCACTCATAATAGCCAATTCAAGCTATTCCATAGTCAACCAAAGCAAATGTCACTCCTTAATGTCATTTTTTTCTTTCGTTATTGATTTTAAATTATTTCATATAACATTCAAGACATATTCATCTCAAAATCCTAAATTACCTAATACACAATTTTTAGGGGAAAATAGAATTGCAAGAACACATACCAAATTGATGTCCAATTCTTTAAATCAACCTTCCATCATCTTTAATTTAACCAACAATTCCTTATTCTTTCTCTTTCTCTCTCTCCTTCAATTCCTCTTCTTTATCTTTATAATATTGCATAAACATTCAATTTTATTCATCAATATATGCAGCTACACCAAAATTGTGTACTAAAAATAATCAAAACTCTATTAACTTACTTTATAAAATTTTAGGTACTATTTATTAAGAATATCTATATACCTTTTCTTTATCTTTTCCTAAACTTTTTGTTGATATGGTGAGTTTAGGGACCTTAGGTTGATGATTTAGTGTTTAATAGGTGATTTTGGGGTTAAAAATAGAGAAAGTTGACCTGAAAGTGGAAGAAGTTGAAAGAAAATGGAGAAAAGGAAGAAAGGGTTGTTCTGGACACTCCTTGGTGAAGAAGAGAGGTAGATGGCCAAGAAAATGACATGTGGTCCCTTAATAACTCTTTTCATTTTTGTAAAAAACCAAAATTAACTTGAACTTTTAACCCATTCTTTTCCTCGTCTCAATAAAAATATGCATAAGAAAAATATCAACCTCACATAAAGACCTTAACTAATATCATTTATTTCCATTAATATTTTTAGGTTTGACTTTTACCTTTCTACGGTCAAATTTGGTCACTAGTCAACTCCTGGTGAAACCCTCAAAATGAACTCATTTTGAGCTCTAATTTGATCGTCGGGCTATCTTTGAACAATACTGTCCAATGTCAAATAAAAGTAAAATGCAATTTAGCTCCCAAGTGTCACTATTCACCTCAGGATATACTATTCATGACCCAAAAAGTAATATTCATGAAATCGAGATCTTTGGGGTGTTACACATACAATAAAGAGAGGAAAGATTTATATATTAGAGTTTACAAGCATAAGAAAGTGATTTATTAACCCAAAAAGAGATTCTATTTTGCATCTTTTTAACTAATGGGATGTATTTTGAGAATATAAAACTTCTTGTGGATATAGGCATACCTAAATATAAGAAATGTGGCAATCTTCTACTCATTCCAGTAATTTTGGATATGTGTTGTTCCATACCCAGGGCCGCTTCAGAAATTATAAAGTAACTTTTATTGAAATTTAAATCCAAGCTTGAAATTCTTTTGAAAAGCTGAAGAGAGTCTATTAGAGTTTGGATTGAATCCAGATGAGCTTAAAAAAAAGCATTAAATCATTAGCAAAGCAAAGATTAGCCAAGAAAACTTTTTAACATCTGGAATGAAATATAAATCTTATATTCAAACTAACATTATACTTGATAGGAAGAGATAAAGCTTCTATGCATAAAAAGAAGAGGTATGAAGACATTAGATCCCCCTATCTTATACCTCTAGCCCCTTTAAATAACTTTGAAGGAATGTCATTGACCAATACTGAAAAGGATACAGATGATATAGTTTCCTTAATCCACATAATAAATTTGTCAGGGAACCCAAATACTACTACTAATCAAGAATTCCCAATTTATGTTATTAAAAGCCTTGTTAAAATCAACTTTGATAATGCAATTAATAATAGAGCCTTTTCCAGAGTATCCCTTAATTAGTTCCTAAATAAGCAATATCTTATCACCAATCTGCTTATTTTCCATAAAAGCACCTTGATCATCACTAATGAGGGAATTAACAACCCTTTTTAATCTAACAGCTATCAATTTAGCAATAATATTGTAAAGAAAATTTGTGCAAGAAATAAGCCTATAATCACCAAAACAATCTGCATTCCTCACCTTAGGAATCAAGCAAATGAAAGTTTTGTTTTGCTTGATTCCTAAAGTGAGGAACTTATTTGTTGAAGAACTTATGTGTTGCTTCCAATACCATATTGTCAATTACATCCTAAGATTTCTAGTTTGAAAATAGTATCCACATTCTCTTTGTCTTTAATAGGTGCAATCAAAAACTTAGCAATCTCATCAGGGATTTTCCTGGAAATAAACTACTTAGTAAGGTTAAAGAAGATTTAGCAGTTTTGGCCGAACCTAATAGGTTAGAAAAGAAGTTTGAAGTTTCAAGAAGAATAGAGTTTTGGTCCTACAAAGTAGAACCATTATTTGAGATAATGGAGCAAATCTTATTTTTCTTCTTCCTTGCCAGCACTATATTAAAAAGAATTTTGTGCAATGATCTCCATCTTTAAGCCAAGAGATCCTATATCTTTGCTTAATTAGAGAGAGGTCATTATAAATAGCTTGGAAATAAGACTACAACAACTTTTCTCCTTTCCTAATGCGTCAACATTGTTTGGATTATAAACCGACATATTTTAAACTTCTGATAATCTTGCTTTAGTATCTTTTATTGCTTTTTGTGTATTAGTCCCCAAAGACTTACTCAGATTTTTAGTTCTTCCTTGATAGCCTTGAGTCTCTAACTATAAGAGTAGTGATGAGTTCCATATAATGACTTCTCAATCCCTTTTCTGCAAGCATTAAAAAAAACTATGATGGATTAAAAAGTTATTAAATCTAAATGGATGGTGCTTCACTGAGTTGGATAAGAAACCAGATAGTTCGATGGGCTTATGATCAGAGAATAGAGGATCCATAAATTTAGCCAAGCTATTAGAAAAGTTAGATAACCAATCGGAATTAGCAAGTTCCCTGTCAAGTTTTTTTCTAATGAACCAATCAGAACTTTATTCTAGTTCCAAGTCAAGAAGTTTCAACTTTCATATCTATAACCTTTAGATGATTAACACATTTAAGGAATTCTTCTGTGTAATTTCTAATTAAACACATTCCCTGGGCTTTAGTTCTGTGCAGTGTGGAACTAAAATCACCAAAAATATGTTAAGACATATAACATACAATACCAAGATCCTTGAGATTATTCCATAATTCAATCCTTTGGAAAGCAAAATTGTTGGCATAGACTATTGTAATCAATAAGGAATTTTTCTCAACTTTAAAGGAGATCTTTAAGGGCTTTAGTTGATCAAAAATCTTCAAAATATCCAACCCAATTCTGCCATAATTAAAGAGAATGATGATTTTGCCTAGATGGTGGTGGGAGTGGTCAAAGACAAGGCTCTAATTATTCCCCAAAATATCTATATTTTTAATGTTGTTCAACTTTATTTTAGTTTCCAAAGGCTTTTTCTTAATCAAAAATTCCTTCATTGCAAATTGTTTTAAAGGCTTATTTAAACCTCTTACATTCCAAACTATGAAGGACATCACTAGGTTTTGCTTTTGGAGCAAGAACCCCTTCTCCTTTAGGATTTCATTTTGCTAGTTACAACTTGGAATTCCTTGTTAGCTTGAGAAGAAGATTGTGACTCCTCATTAACAACGTTATTAGAATCTCCTGTATGGATATTAGTATAAATATCACTAGGTAGCTACCTCCTGTATATTTTTAATGGATAAGAAAAATCTATCAACATCACTAAAGACTCTAAATTTGGTAGGGGTAATAATAGTGTCATCTAGAATCTCTATATCCACCACAACACCATTCTCTAACAATTTATTAACAACTTTAGTCACTACATCAGAAATAGGAATATTTAGATAAGGATTTGGAGCTTGAACAACTTCAATAGGTTTAGTAGAGATCTCTTTTGCTACTCTCGAGTTAAGCATGGTTTCAGCTAGATTAGCAACCCCATTTTCTTAACAAAATCAAGTTGGTAGGTTATAAGGATAGCTTTATGTACAAGTTCCTCGTAATTATCAGTCATAGATATTCTACTTGTAGGCTTCCATACATGTTTAGAATTCATATTAGGAGGCTTCCAATCATAAGAAATTCTAACTTTAGTGGTCAAATACTTAAATGGAATATCATATATATAAATCTAAAGAGGTACATTGGTTTCATGCCTTCAAATCTAATCCAAGGCCTTTAAATTTAAATCATAAATGAAGATATTGATAACCTAGATAGAAGTTTAGATTATGAGAGAAAGAAGACAAAATATCCTCAATTTGGTGTTTTAAGTTTAGATGATGGAAAAAATATTATGAAGAGTGATTTTTTATTATGATAGCATTTATAAAAATGTTTTAAAGAAAATGAGTATCTAAATAAGGTTTGACTATGGCATATTAAAAAAGAAAGGTCAAGAGTTACTATTGACTACAAAAAGAAATGTGGATCTAGAATACATACAGATGTTAAATACAATGGATATGTATTTCAAATTAAGATAGTCAAAGGCATCCATACTTATAGTAGAAAATTTGAGAAAATTTGGTAGCTATAATATTGATTACCAGTAGGATGATAACAAGCATATAGTACACTTCAAAGGTAGTCGTAACCAGCATATTTTAGGGTTAAAAGAGGTTGTTCTACTAGATTATCAATAAAATATTTAAAATATTAAAGCATATAGAGTTAAAAGGAATCCCTTACTGTTGCTACTTACAGATGGAACACAATATGATAAATTGGGAGGATTTCTTTTGTTGTAATAGAAAGCAACAAGGGCAACTAATTTCATATCAAATTTTCTTAAGATATTTTTTATATACAGATATCCAACCTAATGGCACCTGGTAGAAACAAAGGGGAGAGCTGACAGCTATGCAACTTATAAAACAGAAGGATCTGCAACTTCAACCTAATCAATCAATTGGTGCCAGAAATTCAATTCCTAGCCAACATCAACATTCTACCTCAAACAACAATGAAATTAGTCACATAGGTTTATATATATATACACAATATATCTTTTTCTTATCATATTCTCTTTTTTTATAAGAAATAGAGCTTTTTGTAGTACATTTCCACAACAAAGTAACAATTATATTCCACCTTTATGTCATACACAACAACTTCATTTTGCCTCAAACGATAATAAAGCTGCTAGTGCAGGTTTGTTAATCTTTAATATCTTCAACTAGACTTATGATTAAATTAATATTTTTTTATTTTCTTATTACTATTCATTTATTATCAGCTTCCAATGCTAGTATTAGAAAAAGAGATAGAGGTAAAAAAAGAGGTTGTGAATTGCAACGAATGAATGTTGCAATAAGTTATCAATACAGATTGATACTCAAAAAGGTCATCCTTTAGACAATGTCTAACATACTAAATTGTCAAGCAAGTTGGAGATTATTGCGAGAACAAAACTACATTGTCTGAAACATGTTAAGGACTTGAAGGAATACACTAGAAAAAGTTGTAGTAATTATACAAAATCTTTATCTTTAGGCATTATTGTTTCATTGATTTTAAGAATAATTACATTTTTACTTATTATTCATAGTTGAAATTAACTATTGTGGATATTGACAACCCAAATATTTCAAACTGTGTTACTTCATCATTGAAACAAAGGACAATGGATTGCCTTTTCAAGTTGCATAAATATTATAAATCTTTTTCTTCTAATGCAAAGGCACGAAGCCATGTTCTTAAACAAATGTTTGAAGAAAATTTGAATAGTTTGTGTGATTATTAGGTTGACCTCAAAATTCAGGTTTTTTTGTCTTCACGTCTGCTTACATTAATCTTGTTAGATGATTTAGCAACTAAGTTATATTTTTTTCTTGATTTAGGAAAATTGTGAAAAGGCAAGGATCAATAGATCAAAATTGAAAACACCTCATAATCGGATGTCAAAGTCATTTGCAATTTTCTGAAATGAATACGTAAGTTCTATGTTTGCAAGTTATATTTAAATCAATAAAAACTACATTATTATATGTCCCCTTTTTTCTTCATAAAATAAAGAGAAAAAGAACTATAAGGAAAACAATGTGATAGGATCACACTATATAAAGTCACTCATTATAAAAAAAAAGTATTGGTGTCAGAAGAAGCAAAAAACAACTAAGTATAAATATTTGTTCAATATTTTTGTTCATTTATTAATATAGTAGTAAGTACTAACATGCGGAATGAATATTTTTTTAATTTTAGAATAAGATACAAGAGTTATTAGAGAAGTGTATGTCTGAGAGGAATGAGCTCAGTGTAGACGGCATTTGTGAGAAAGTAATTAATACTCGTTCTGGATATGTGAAAGGCCTTGGTTATGGCCCTGAGCTAAATATTTCAATCTCAGCATATAAAACAAACATTCATGAGGAAAACAACAAACTTAAGGTTACATTGCAAGCTGAAGTAACTAGAGGATAAGAAACTTGAGCAAAATTAACAAAATATGATACGTTATTCAAAAAATTACTTGGCCCAGATTATGATAAAAATGAAGAGGAAAATAAAGGGTATTAATTCTATCTCCTATACTTATTCTATCACTTCTTTTATGTACTATAATTTAATATTAATATTTTTTTCTCGAATTACAGAATTGATGAAGATGCAACTGTTGACTGATTATGTTATGAATGGTAAAGTTATGTAGTGTTCGCTTTAATCAAAACCAAATACTTAATGTATCAATACTGTCACAATATTTTTAGTTGATTTTAACAAAGCTTTTTACATGATTACAAGTTCATGGACATGGATGTCACTGAGTAATCGTTTGGGTTATACTCTAATATTTTTGTAATATGAGCATGACGTATTATAATTAGTAAACTGATCTTTTTATTTATTGTTTGTCTATAAGAATTGTTCAAGTTGGCATTTATATCTTGTATAGGAACAAATGATCATCCTTTTATGTTATATTCTTTTGTTAATATAATTTAATGATATTTATATAATTTGACTTTATATATACAATGTTTATATGATTTAATTTTATAATAATAAGCAAGTAATTCACAATAAAAAACATGTCGATACATTATATACAAAACATATTATTTAATATCATGGATTAAAAATGTAATAAATAACGTATTGTGACATTATTAAAAACATAGCAGATAACATTTGACTACGTTATATAAAATGTAGCAAATAATATTCGACTACGTTATAAAAATGTAGCTGATAACATTTGACTATGTTAAAAAAAAAGTTAATAATATATAGAATAAAATGTAGTCACGAACTATTTTTATTTTTGTTGTCAATCATTTGGCGCCAAATTTTTTTAACAATATTTGATTTTTAGCTATGTGTTTGTAATTTTTTAGCTACAAAAAAAATTTCGTAGCTAGTACTTTTTTGCTATGAATTTTGAAAATGTTGTTTATAATTTTCAGTTACGGGGAATCGGCGACACTTTGTGCCATGAAGCAGAAAAGTCACAAATAATTATAGTCTATGTTTTTTAAATGTTTGGCTACGTTTGTTTTGTAGTCAATACTGTCTTTGTTGTAGTATCTTTCCTTGTTATCGCTGGCATTGTCCATGGTTGAAAAGGATTTCTGGTAATGGGATTGGTAAGTTGAGTTGGCATATGGAAGCTTGTTTTTTTGCCTCTATTCAAGTTGAAGTTACTAGTTGTTGTGCTTCTGGCACCGAGGAGTGTTGTTTCCATAGTTGCCACCGATGATTGGAATCCACAACGGTTGTGTTGCTGACGGCTTTTGAGCAGTTGGAGAAGGCTGATGAGCTTGAGCATGCAACGTGCCAGCAACATGGAGTGACATTTGGACCCATGGGATGGGGCAGTTGTCAATGCAAAGACAGCAACTAGGGCTAAGTGTTGCGAGAAGGAGGTGTGGATCTGGCTAGTGGCGGTGGGGACGAGACGTAAGAGCTGCTGCTGACAAAAGGAGGTGGCTTCAAGTACGACGACTGAAGGTCATTGGCTTCTTTAGTGGGGATAGAAGGCGGCGTCTAGATAGATAAAGAGACGACGACTATCACTGGTGAAGTGCGGTGGCGACTAAAGGTTGAAGGAGGCGCGACAAACTTGCTTTGGCGAGCTAGGGTTTCAAGGTAGAATAGGGTTTGGTTCTAGGGTTTCTTTAATGAAGATGGTTGGTGTTTAGACAGAAGGTTAGGCTTGTTCTAAATTAGGAGTAAGGTATTTCTAAATTAGAATAAGGCTTGATTGGGGTATAAGGATAAAACTATTCTAAAGTTGGGATAAGAGTGTTTGGGAATAAGTTTAAGTTTTACTTAAACCAAAATAAATTAATAAAAGATGTTTGAAAATAGGACTAATGTAATCCTAATAAAATTGTTTCAAGGAATAATTTATTCCGAAGTTAAATAAATTAAACTTTATTTTTCTTAATATGAATAAGATTAATAATTTAATCAATTCCTATTTAAATTTTAGAAAAATTTATTTTGGAGAATTATAATAAACTATATTTTAATGAGATTGGATTTATTTAATCCTTATAGTTACGAAAAGTGTTTTCTTTAAAAGGTGTTGTTTAATTAAACTTATTTATTCCAATTTGATTGGAATAAATTAAAATTATTATTTTATTTATTTAGAGAATTGCCTAAACATTTCCTTATTTATCCTAAATATTTTATTGTAATTATCTGTTTGATTTATTTATTTACTTGTCTTCTTTCTTGTCTGTACATTTATTTACTTATTTTACTTTTTGTTTTTAGTTTTACCTTCACTACAAGAAAAGTTTAAATTAGTGACGGAAATTTACCGACCGTAAAGAAACCGTAGGCAATTACCGACGAAAATAGTATAATCTGTTGGTAATGTCGTTTGGAAATATTAGTGTAGTAACGATAGCAATATCCGTTGCTAAATTTGGAAGAAATCGTTTATCGACAGATATTATCTTCGATAATTCCGTCTGTAAAAGTCGTTGTCAATCGTCGACTTTTAACTCTAACAAAACAACGTCGTTTGATTTAAAATCTTGATCAATAAAATGACTTCGTTTTGGCATACTTAAGAATGTCTTCGCTTCATCAACAAAACGACGTTGTTTGGGATTTAACCAAAACGATGCCGTTTTTCAGTTGGAGGTTTAAACATTTATAACTTAACCAAAATGACGTTGTTTGATTTAAAACCAAATGATGTCATTTTTCGACTGAAGGTTTAAACGTTTATAACTTAACTAAAACAACATCGTTTGATTTAAAACTTAACGATGTCGTTTTCCAGCTGAAGGTTTAAATGTTTATAATTTAACTAAAATGATGTTATTTGGTTTAAAACCAAAATGACGTTGTTTGGTTTAAAACCAAACGATGTCATTTTCTAGCTTAAGGTTTAAACATTTCAAACTTAACCAAAACGACGTCGTTTGGTTTTTTCGGTTAAGTTATAAACGTTTAAACCTTCAACTAGAAAACGACGTCATTTTGGTTGGTTAAGTTATAAACGAAGTCTGAAGCCCTCCCCCAACCCCACGTCCATCTTCCATCGTCGTTGTGTGGAGCTGTGTTGTCGCCGTCAAGCTCGTGCGTCTCTGACATCGTCTTCTCTGACAATTTAAACTCAAGGTATTCTCCTCTTCTCCGTCCTCTCCCCTTCTCCGTGCGATCAGAGGTCCGTGGTTGAATTTTTTGAATGAAATGGAGTTGTTTTTTGGCTACATTTATTTTGGTTGTTAATTACTGATTATTAATGATGGCTGTGTTATTGTTGGAGAACGATAGAAAAAGATTAGAAATTTGTCTTGAATTAGGGATGGATTGGTTAATACATACCAAATGTTTGATGAATTTACCATGTATACTTTTCTCCATATTTCATGTTATAAGCTAGTACATTCAACTTGCATTTTGTTTCATTTAATTTTTTTAATAAATTCAAAATTAAAACTGAGAATGGGATAATTTTATGTAGAAATCTTTAAAACTCTAAACTAAGTTGTATTAAATTATACACGTTAGTTTATAACACAGGCAAAGTCCTGATGGAAATTAAGACAGCAGAAAAGCTTAGTGACTAATTTAAAAATGTATAAATGTATAGAAAATGTATGATATAAATTATTTAAAGACTAATTAAAAAAATCTAATTCTGGAGACTTTTCAAAGATAAAATACACTCCTTTGATAAAAAATTGATTTGAAGTCATTTCAATTGTTCCCCCAAGTTTATTTGGAGATTACTAGGTTTTCTTTAATTATAAAAAACAATTTCCTCTTGACAATTAAAAGAATTTATATATAAAGGATTTTATACATAATGCCCTACATGTGAAAGATTATCAAATGATTAAGTCCTTATTTATCTAAATGGCCAAGATAAGGTACAATAAAAATAACAATGATTGTTAAATATGGAATAATTTCATTCTTTCTTACTCTTACTCTACTTAACTTGGAACTTCAACTCTCAAGTCTTTTCATAGATAAAACACACCCTTTTAATAATTTGATTTAAAATCATTTAAAAAATTTCTCAAAGCTCTTTTAAGATTAATTTTTTAATTTCAAAACAAGTTTTATCTTGATTATGAAAGAACTATTGCCTTATGTTCTGCATATAATTGGTTATGTAATGATTGAATTTTTAATTTATTTAAATTACTAAGACAAGGTTATAATAAAAATTATAATAATTGTTACACATGCAAATGATTCATTCTTTCATTTGATTAAGTGTTAGAAGTATTAAGCTA
>JAOTIZ010042101.1:0-14826 GCA_027123425.1 Erythroxylum panamense
TTGAGTACGTGCTTGGACCTTTGATGAGACTTTGGTTCCTTGGCTTGAGCAATAGCCCCATTATTATCATAGTACAATAGTATCAGGTCTATAATGCTCGAAACCATGCCAAGTTTCATAATGAACTTCTTGATCCATATAGCTTCTTTTTCCGCTTCTGCAGCTGCAATGCACTTTGACTCGATTGTTGAATCTACAGTTGTTTTTTGTTTGGAATTCTTCCAATTGACTGCTCCACCATTCAGTGTGAAAACATAACCTGACTGGGAATTGGAGTCATCCTAATCAGATTTAAAACTAGCATCTGTATGCTCGCTCATTGCGAGATTTCTGTCTCCATATACTAAGAATACATCTTTCGTCCTTCTCAAGTACTTTAGGATGTTCTTGACAGCCATCCAGTGACATTCACCAGGATCCGATTGATATCTGCTCATAACATTTAGAGCATATGATATATCGGGTCTTGTACATAACATAACATACATGATTGATCCTATAGGTGAAGCATATGGAATCAAACTCATGTGAGTCCTCTCATCTTGCGTCTTAAGACATATAGATTTCGAGAGTTTTATCTTATGAGTAATGTCTTAGAATGCTCTATGATAAACCTCTTTAGCGCTTCATCTATAAATGGAGCCTGTGAAAGACCTAGCAACTTTCTTGATCTTCCTCTATAGATCTTTATTCTCAATATATAAGTTGCTTCTCCAAGGTCTTTCATGGAGAAATTCCGGGATAACCAAAATTTGACAGATTGCAAACTTGAGACATCATTTCTTATTAGTAATATGTCATCCTTATGACATCATTTCTTATTAGTAATATGTCATCCATATATAAAACAAGGAATATGATAGCACTCTCACTAACCTTCTTGTACACACCAGGTTCATCCGAATTTTGTGAGAAACCAAACTCTTTGATTGTCATATCAAATCGGAGGTTTCAACTTCTAGATGCTTACTTCAATCCATAAATGAATTTATGAAGCTTGCATACCTTTTTTCCATCTTTGGATATGCAACCCTCAGGTTATACACATCTTTAACTAGGTTTCCATTCAGGAAAGTCATCTTCACATCCATGTGTCATATCTCATAATCATAATGAGCAACAATGGCTAGGAGTATTCTAATGGATTTAAGCATAGCTACAGGGCTAAATGTCTCATCATAGTCAACTCCTTGTCTTTGACGATAACCTTTAGCGACTAGCCTCACTTTATAGGTAATCACATTACCATCCATGTCAATTTTCTTCTTGAAAATTCACTTGCACCGTATGGGTTTTAGCCCTTCGGGTGGGTCATCCAAAGTCCATACTTAGTTTTCAAATATTAAATCCATTTCAGACTTCATAGCTTGAAGCCATTTTTCAGATTCTGAACTCTTCAAAGCCTCTTCATAGGTTGTAGGCTCATCGTCCTCTATGAGCAACACGTCATTATGTTCACTTACAAGAAATATATATCTCTCTAGAACATTACGTATCGTACTAGACCTATGAATATTTTGTGTGTCAAAAGGTTCAATTGGTGTCTCATCTCCATGAACAACAATCTCAGGTTCAAGTAGTTGATTTGCGTCTATTTGAGCATCATGAACTTCATCGAGTTCAACTTTGCTCCTACTATCTTCTCTTAGAAGAAACTTTTTCTCTAAAAAGATAACATGCTTTGAGACAAACACCTTTTGCTCTAAGGCATTGTAAAACTGATATCTAATTGTTTCCTTAGGATATCCTAGAAACAAACATTTATCAAATTTTGCTTCAATCTTGTCTAATTGAATCCGCTTCATATAAGCTGAATAACCCTAAACTTTCATATGAGAAAGATATGATTTTTTGTTAGTTCATATCTTATTTGGAATAACATTAAATGCTTTTGAAGGGGCTCTGTTTATCACATAAACAACAGTCTCAAGTGCATGACCCCAAAAGGATTTTAGTAGATCTACTAAGCTCATCATTGGCCTTACTATGTCCAACAAAGTTCGGTTTCTCCTTTCAGCCACACCACTATGTCGCAGTGTGTAAGGTGGGGTCCATTAGGACACAATCGCTTTATTCCTAAGATAACTTAGAAACTCCTCATTCAAGTATTCACCACCTCGATCTGATCAAAATATATTGATACTTTTACCGAGATGTTTCTCTACTTCGTGTCTAAATTGTTTTAACACTTTAAATGCTTTATAATTGTATCTCATTAGATACACTTACCTATATCGTGAATAATCATCAATAAAGGTAATGAAGTACATAAAACCACCTTTGGCATGAATGGACATCAGACCATATACATTAGAATTTATTAGGTCTAATAACTCATTCGCTCATTCACCCTTTCCTTTAAAAAGTAATCTAGTCATCTTGCCTAACAAGCAAGATTTGCATGTGTCATATGATTCACAATCAAATGACCCTAAGTCACCACTCTTGTACAACTTAGTCATGTATCTCTCACTTATATAGCCAAGTCGACAATGTCATAAGTAAGATGATTTTAAGTTATCCCATTTTTGTCTTTTATTGTCATTGATATTTAAAATTAGATTGCACGTATCTAATATGTAAATGCCATTTCATAATGTAGCAGTACCATACAACATTTCATTCAACTTAATTGAACAACCATTGTTTGAAAAAGTTAAATGAAATCCCATTTTATTAAGACATGAAATAGATACAATGTTTTTTGTTACAACGTGTACATAATAGCAATTATCCAAAATTAACTCTAGCCAACTAGGAAGATACAAAACATAGGTTCCTATGGTTAATGCAGCAACTTTTGCCCAATTTCCCATATGTAGGTCCATCTCTCCCTTCTTGAACGGTCTACTATCCCCGAGACCATGCATATCTACACATATGTATGAACCACATCCGATATTTAATATCCAAATGTTATGATCAAAAATAATATTAACCTCAATAACTAATAACATACCTGGAGTAGACGGTGGAGCATTTAATGCCTTCTTCTACTTCAGCAACTTTAGATAGGCTTTGCAGTTCCTCTTCTAATGCCTTTCCTTGTTGCAATGAAAGCATATTCCCTTTGGTGTTTTTTCCTTTGCCTTTTTCTTAGTTACACCTCCCACTGGCTTCTTGGGCTTCTTCTTCTTCTTTTGGTTTGTCTTGCGAGAACTAAAAGTAGAGTTTACTAGCATCATAGCCTTACTATCATTCTTAACAGTTTGCTCAGTTGTTTTGAGTAGATTAATCAACTCAGGTATAGAGGTGGATATTTGGTTCATCTTATAGTTAAGCTCAAACTGTGAATAACTATCAGTCAAACCAGTTAGAATTAAGTCTGTACTTAATTCATGATCCATTATGAAACTCAAACTGGCTAACCTCTCAATGTATCCATTCATCTTTAGTGCATACTGCATTGGAGATGATCCCTCAACCATCTTAGAGCAAAAAAGCAATCTCGAGGTCCCGAACCTTTCAGACCAAGATTGCTCATTAAACAGTTCCCGTAGATGGTAAACTATAGTATGAGCATCCATAGCCTCATGCTGCTTTTGCAGTTTCGATGACATAGAGGCCAACATTATACAGCTAGCCAGCTCACTATCATGCAGTAGCTTCTTATAAGCTTTATGATCTTCATCAAAAGCATCAGCAACAGGGGGATCGGGAAGTGGCTCATCTAGGATATATCCTAGTTTCTCATATTTGAGAACAATTCTCAAATTCCATAGCCAATCTAAGAAGTTTGGTCCCGTGACTTTGTTGGAGTCAAGTAGAGAGCGTAATTTCATGCTAGATGAAGACATCGTGGCGATTCAATAACCTTGAAGAATGAGAGAAAGTGTTAGAATGTACATAAATGCATATTAATAAGGACTTTAATCACATGCATTATGGGACCCACTATTTTATCCAAATTCATACCCCTCAGTGCGAATTCGATAAAACTTATAGCTTTCTTAGTGGGTCGATATCTAATATCATTAAAAATGACCTTGAGTTTGCCCAACAAGCTACCTTAAGTCAATCGATAGGTATCATTCATACCAATTGTATTCAGTTATATAACTATCGACTTGTGCCATCAACTGTTGATTTAGCACACTCATTGGGTTATTAACTCTTCATTTGTATACATCCTATGTATATAACCCACCTTCTCCTCTATCCATGTTGACCTTGGGTTTGCCCAACAAATCAATGCTTCCAGGTAGGACCAACCTATTAATCCAAAAATCTAATTTCCATGGTTTGAACATATTCGTGTAAAGTGGTCTTGGGTTTGCCCAACAACCCAACTCTGAAAGACCTCTGATTCTTTCCTTATCAATGGAAGGCGTAAGTCCTAATATTTCAGTTGAGGGATTTATTCTTAGGTCTCATCAATCCTTATATATATATATTCAGATTATGGACAACTCAATTAAATTGAGCCTATGTCTATAACCACCCTTAAAATGCATCTAATGCATGTATCACACAAAGGATGTTTAATTTAGGTTGTGACTTGACTATGCATCAAAAGTTCGTGATTCGATTCAACTTTTGAACCCAATTGGGTACTAGTGTTAGTCTTGACTAATTCAAATTATGAATGTCATTCGATTAGGAATACTAAAAATTTAATTATTTTGATGTCAAAAATAAAAAATTTAATTCTAATACACATGTCTTTTTCTAGTCACACTAGAAATGCAATGCTCTACTTGGATTAATTCTAAATTAATCCCTAGGGTTCCAAAATTCCTGAACTGCAATTAGTTATCTAAAACATCCCCAGGTCATCTCAAATTTATCAAGACAATTTTGGCATAAGCCAAAAAATATCTTGACGACCAAAATCATCAAGATAAATGAGTTAACCTATTAGACACTAAAGAGACCAATTCGATGTCTAGAAATTTTCCAGACCCCTAATTTCAAGCACATGCACTTAGCATGCTGCTAGCATTAAAAGAAATACATTTCTTATCTCATAAAAAATTTTAAGATCTTATAACTGAAACAGATACACGTAAGTCATTAAACAAGTCAAATCTATTAACTTTTAAAAAGCTGACCAATGTTAACTTTGAATTCATATATTAATTAAATCAAATTCAATTAATTCTGGAAAAATTCAGAGTCTTATACACATTCTAAATGTGTCTAATAAAAATTTTCATAGACTAATTCCTAGGAATTATTCATTAACTTAGTGGAATCAACCAGCACATCATATGTCTATGACATTTGTCATATTACTTCTAACACTAGTTAGTCTCTACGTCATGCATGCATAAGACAATCACTTTAACAACAAGTGTCATGCATCTCATACATATGGAAACATCTTATCTTGAATGTAAATGCACAAAATTCATAAAAACAATTTTTATAAAAATTAATATGGAACTTACAAGTATGCATGTTCATTAGATTTCCAAAATTTCCCAAAACTTCATACATGCATCATACTGAAACTAAAATCATAATAAAATATAAAATGACATTCAATTGCATTTTACTTTAACAGAAACATAACATAATACCTTATAAACATTTATGTGGAAGAAAATTAGAAAAAAGTTTTCTAAAATTATTACGAAATTTTCAAAATCAGCATATGCATTTAGTTTTCCAAAAATTCCCAGAAACCAACATATGAATATACTGGATATTAATTCGAAATAAAATAGTAAATAAAATTCAATTGTAGCTTACTTTGGCAAAAACATAATATAACACCTTATAAACATTTTTGTGAAAGAAAATCAGAAAAACAAGGTTTCTAAAATTTATACAAAATTTTCCAAATCAATATGCATGTCAATCACAACCCAGCAAATAGTTGGCACATGTTTAATAGATGACCTTATACATGCATAACCTGCTATGATATCACTGTTAGGGAGCCATGGATTCATGCATCACATGCACAAAGAGGCAGTACAATTGTCGGAATCTAAATTCCAACCCCACAACATCTCCAAAAATCTAGAATCTTAGATGCATGCATACATAGATTATAAGAACATGAAATTTCAACACATATACCTTTAACAATGCTCCTCCTTTCTTTAATCTTCTCCTTGTTTGGGTTGTAGCAAACACCAAACACCTCCCTTAATCACTCAAGAATACATAAAGATGAAGAAAAGCATTGTGTAAGGATAGTTAGAGCACCAAGCAAGATGAGTTCAAGTAGATGCTCAAATGGAGAGATAGATCAAGATTATGTTGCATCTAATTAGATTCATGCAACAATTGCATAAATTGCATGAGCAAGACTCAAGACTACTTCTCTTTATCTCTAGACTTCTGGGCCCTTTTTCCACTCACTTAAATATGTTATTAACTTGTTAGTCCAAGTGTACATAAGTGAAGAACTCATTTATGTATCATCTGTCGTGCCTTAGGTCGTGACCTACTTCAATTACAGTCATACACACTTTATTTTTCATCCGATCTTTTATGCGTGTAACCCTTAGGTTTTAAGTTATTTTGGATAATTGAATTAACTCTTAATCTGAGCAAATCATAGATGGTTTCATGCCATTTGAATTAACTCTTAATTTAAGCAAATCATGAAGGGTTTCATGAATTCAATTTACCATAATGTAAATGGATTAACACACGAGCTCTTTGATAGTGAATTATCTAACTTACGAACCTTTCCATAGAAAATTACTGTGCAATTTGTCCATTCACCATTCTATACCCCACATGGTTCAGACTATGGATTTTGTGTCATCTCCCACTAGACTGACTACGTCACACCTAGTCCATTGATGTTAGCTCTTATCCTGGGATCTCATTACTTTATGTGTCATTGAAGACTCTCTTCATAATACATAACTACTCTAGTCAGAGACTTCTGAGTAATGACTCCAACAAGAAGTCATGGGTATCATCTCCTTCTGTTAAGAGTGGTGAATCCTTTATTAACTGCCTAATTACCTTCCAATACCAATAGTTGTACCCAATTACCATCCTATAAGCGAGCTCATCTTGAGGCAACAAGAAATGATGTAAAAGCACAGGATCAGTATCCAAGATATCCTTGAGTACCTCAAGTCTAAAGATATTTACACCATTGCTATGATGAGATTAATCATTGACATTTGATAGATCATCCATATGATAATCTCATAGCAGGTCATTCGATGTACTTATTACTCTTAGTAAGCATCCACATGTTAACTCTAAACATCTCATGCTTATGATTTGTGAGATCCACTGCTTGATTAAATCAAGGAGTATAACATGTGCTAGTCTATTTGGATTAATAATGTCCTGTCTTATTAATCCTATGACTATGAATAATTTAGATACTAACATAATTGCACATGATAGGAATCTTATTATCATGATCTCATCATGATTTCCTTCATGCTATGTTTTGTGTCATGGACTTCGTTAATTCGATTTAAGATTGACATCAATTCATAAATAAATAAATATCAAAGTAATGAAAAATTGTCTTTCACTTTATTAACCAAAATAAAGATTGTACAAAAGTACTAAAGTTTATTACCTTTAAAGTACTACTCTAGCAATTAGAATATTATTTGATAAATGATTGAATTATATAAAAAATTATGCACAAAATGATTAACCAAAACCACTTTGACATTCTCGATATTTTGATGATCATAATGTGTAGTTAGATGCCAATTTTGATATATGGATATACATTATTTAATTAGATAATTAAAAATAAATTAAAAAAGTTTAATTTATCTCATTTTAAATACGATTAAGATTTATATTGTATATACACTACCAATATATTTAGAAACATAATGAGTCACACATAAAGAACAACTAAAGAGAGAAAAGTTAATTTAATCAAGTTGGACTTATTGTAAAGTTTGAGAAATTTTAAGATCATATATAAGTTATTTGATAAATAAGGACCAATATTCGATATTGTATTGTATTTGAACCCAATTAATATTTAATTATAATTCTAATTAAAATTTAATTGAAAATAAAATTAGATTTCAACTAAATTACCAAAAGATCTAATGCTTATAATAGATAGGTATAAGAGTTAACAATTCATATATATCCCTCCCTACGTCACTTTTAGGGTTGTCTCATCTAATTTGGGTGAAAATTGTTAGAAACTGAAACAATGATTGTGGATGAAAATTGGAAGGAAACTATAAGAAAAAGATAAAGCTACATAATAAGGCATGATTTACGTTTATGTGTTATTGTGTTCACGCATAATTCATATCATAGAATTTAAAGTGATCTTATTTTTGAAAAATGGAACGAAACTGCATGTGAAATCGATTCCTACCTTGACTTTCCTTCAAAAACGTAGGAAAAGGGTGAACAAAGTTGGAGAAAACAAAAGATAAATAAAACCTGAAAGTAAAAAGGGGAATAACTGAAAAATAAAGAGGGATAAATCAAACGAGAGCTAAAAACAAAGTGTGCCAATAAAGGATGTCAAACACAGGATAAAATGAGGCATATTTTATTTTCAATTTGGGACTAGGGTTTTTGATTTTGAGAATTAAGATTTAGTTTTTAATTAAATTTAAAACTATTTTGATTAAGTAATATCATTTAGTTTAAATAATATTAGATAAGTAAACTATAGATTAGAAACTATATTAGTTATTATAAAATAAAATAAATTATGTTAATTTTATTTTTTAAAAGTAGGTTCACTGTGCTATGTGAGACTCACATTATTAATAAAAATATTAAATTCATGTCATATTGGTATTAAGTGATACATAATAAATAGAAACTTACTTTGGTCCAATTTTTTATCTACTTGAAAGTTATTTTGAATATTTTATAAATGGTAGAACTCTAAAACATTAAAATTTAACATATATTTTAGTAAAAACTTCATAGATGGAAATACACTTTTTTCCATTATTCAAAATTGAATCCTTAAGTAAAATAGATTGAGACATACTAATTTATTACCGATCATAATTTTAAAAAGTGTAGAGTATTATTGTAATAGTTTTAATTATTTCATACATTGTATTATTTCATACACAATACATTGTTTGGCAACATAAAAATAAAAAATACTTTTCATTTTAACTATATTTTATTTTGTAATAAAATTTATTTATGCATATAAATATTATTTAAAGTATATTAAACAATATGCAAAGCACAATATATTAATTATTATATAATTTTAAGTCATATGAAACATAAATAAAAATATATCTAACCAAATCTCTTATATGGATTATAACATAAGTAAATTAATATTAAGTTAAGTAAATAGTTAAATACATAAAACAAGAAGATGAGTTTATGAGTATTATGGAAATTATGTGTAAAATATAAAAGTAAAAGGGATTAAAAATAAGCTTATTAATGGATCTGAAAAATCTACCCGAAAAAGGTATTTGAGATGCTTTTTTAAGAAGTTCCAAATTTGAACTTCTTAAAAAGCTATATTTTGACTACCAAAAAAGTCATATCTATTAAAGAAGTGCTTTTTTATTTTATAACTAAAAACCTATTTTCTTAAAAAAAAAGTTTTTATGGTGGAAAAAAAGTACTTATTAGTCTCCTAAAAGCTTATCCAAATAAGCACTTAGATCGTGGCATTAGCACTTCCTTCGAAATCTCCACAAATTCAAGTGAAAACGATAAAAAAAATTAGAAAAAGGATTAGCTCAATGGAAAAGACAAAATAATGAAGTATTATGTAGGTTTAATGTTATGAATATTAGAGTGGTATTAGTATCGATATCAAATTTAGTTATAGTACATTATTATATTTGTAGCGGTTAATTTCAGGTATTATTTCAAGTAATTTTTAAATTTATAAAATGGTTTCTGAATTTTTTAAAATTCTGAAATAGTCTTTCAATATATTATACTATATAATTTATAATTTTACATCAACCTTATCTTCAAAAATTATAATAATAGAAATTTAAAATTATAATAATTTATTTATTTTATTAACATTATTTTCACATATTGCATATATAAATAATGACCATAATTAATATGAAAAAATCATTTAATCATCATACAAATATAAAATTAAAAACAATACAAAATATTTAAAATATTACTCATCATATAATAAATAATAATTATATCAATACATCAAATAAAAATAATAAATATTCATGACTCTCTAACAATTATAATTTACAACAAGAGCTTGTGTTGCATAACCAACTATAATTGAAACCTAAAACAAAATATTTACAATTATATTGCATATATAGATAGTTTAATATATCCATCAAATATAATTACAAGTAAAAGAAGAGGATAAATAAAAACTTGGAATTTCATTTAATCGAATACCTGCTCAAATTGCATGGATCTTAGTTATCATTTGGTATAAAATTCATATCATTAAGAGGAATCTTATTATCACCATCATTCAAATTTATTGCACGAAATGACATGTCAATACTTTCTTATCCAAAATTATCTTCTAAGTTACTCTTATCTATCAAACTCGGTTCTTTGAAAACTTAATTTGCCAAAAGATTAATATGATCACAATAAATTAAATATACAAAACTACTTGTTCTATTGAGAGTTCTAATAAATAATAAAAATAAATTATTAAAAATTATAAGAAATTATATCTAACTTAATAATGATAATAATATGCCTTTCTGAAAGCTTTAAAATATATTGAAGAAAGACCAATACATTCAATCTTTTGTGCTCCAATCTATTTCTTATGTTATAATGGATGAATTCAAATATTCTTTAATTCCTTTTTACACCATATTGCACTCATATATTGACTTAGAATTCGAATTGCAAATCTTTGTAATTATAGAATACCACTTTCAAATTGGTCCTACTAAGTAACTATAAGAAAACAAAAGTAGCATTATAAACAAAATAAAGTGATGATTAATTTTCAAAACCTAACAAAAGTGACAAAAAAACCTAGATTAAGTTTATCTCTTTAATGAATAGCAATTGGCATCTCAAAATCACCAGAAGTCTCCTTATAAATCTTCATTTGTGAGCTTAGGAGATCTTGTATCATCTCATAGGCAACAAATGTTGTAACAGTTAATAACATTTCCCTATTAAATTGAACTTTCTTTATAAAATTTGGTTTAAAGTAGACAATGAAATTTTAAAATGCCCCAGTTGCAAACAACAAAGAATAAGGTTATCTTTCTCATCTCTCACTAATAACTGCAAGGTAAGATGTGTACAAAGAAGACCTATTTTTTAAATTAACTTTGACGGTTTCTTTCACCCTCTCTATATTATCATAAAAATGACTCATTGTTACCTTTATATTACTATCAAGCAGACGAGGTACCCTCACCAAAAGTTCACAAACTCGGATAATAAATTGACATTATGATTGAAATTTAGTATCTTCAAGTTTAATTCTAGAAATCTCCAATCCAACACTAAACCTAGTCTGAGGCGATGCAACTCATTTATCACTTATAAACATTTGTCTCAACTCTTTCTTCTTCATAATAAAATGCTAAAATGATAAGAAATTTGTTACAAATCATGTAACATCAGGACAACACAAATTTTTACTATTGGTGAAATCCTTTCTTATTAAATTCAAGACCCATACATGATTGTAGATAAACTTGGTCACCCTTTTACTTTTTGCATATTCTCATTAATAATAGAAAAATACCTAGCATGCCCTATATTTTCCAACATCAAGTCAATGTAATATGTAACATAAGGAATCCAATAAAAAGAATTATACTTGCTTTGCAATCTTCTTTCAACCGCTTTATAAGCTAAATCATTGTTCGCAATAAACTGAATAATATTTTCTGACCCAACTTCATTCACAAATTCATCGAATATTTCAAATAGATTATTAGCATTCCGAATAAGGTTAGATGCATCAGTAAACTTCAAAAGCTTTGTGTCATTTATAGAATAAATCAAAAAATTAATAATAGGCTCATATCTTCTATTTGTCCAACCATCATACATGATTGAACACCTAAAGGTAGCTCAAGTTATTTTTCTTTCATCTAAAAAAATTTTAATTTCATAAAGAGTTACTCAAAAGTTTACCTCTGTATTCATCAATGGAAGAAACCTTATATCCTAAGTTATAAAAGGCAATAACATCTACTATAGGCTGATAATAAAAAAGACTGAGAATCGTTGAATGTTATACCTGAATTATATCACTATCTAGCCATTGTCATATCCATATTATGAGTCGCTTCTCTTGATTGTTAGGTAATACAATATTTTCTGACCCATCTTCATTCACAACTTAATTGAATATTTCAAATAGAGTATTAGCATTTCTAACAAAGTCAGATGCATCAATAGACTTCAAAAATAATGTGCCCTTTATAGAATAAACCAAAAAGTTAATAATAGGATCTATTTATCCAACCATCAAATATGATTAAACACCTAAAAGTAGCCCAAGTCATTCTCCTTTCATCCACTTTTAGTTTTATAAATAAAGCTACTCAAAAGTTTATCTCTATAGTCATCAATTGAAGGAGCTTTATATCTTGGATTGTAAGAGGCAACAACATCTACCATAGGCTAATAATAATAAGATCGGGAGCATTGAATGTTATACCTGAATTATACTACTATCTATTTATTTCCATATTCACATTATGAGCCGCTTCTTTTGATCGTAAGGCATTACAAATTGAAGGTTGAAGTCTAAAAGTTGTTCGTGGTGCAAAACTATTACACACGTCTTCTTCTATTTCTAACAACAGGTACAACATTTATTTCTTACTACTACCACCTTCAAAATTCTTACTATTATCATGACCACCAAGAAACAAACTTCTACTACTAATTTCGTAATTTAATCTTTTTTATATCTTTCTTATGTAAATACTCTTCAAACAAAGTCTTTATTTGTCATTTCACATTATGACTCACTTTTTTGACAAGGCTCCACATCACCTTTGACCCCAACTAAATACTTCTTTAATATGGTTATTCCTTCACCTTTCAAATGCTTATTACAAAATAAACAAATAGTATGGTTCTTCATTACAGAAACCAATTCAACAAGAGCTCAAGTTGGATAATTGTATCTTCATGAAGTGGTAAAATCATCAGGAGTACTTAAACTTTCTTCTATTTATCTGTAAAAATAAATAAAGACATATATCAAAATTAACATAATAACTTCATATCAAAATGAAGAAAACATAATTTAAGTATCAACTACTATTACAAAGTATATATTGTTTAACTCAAATGTCTAAACTAACAAAAAAGCACATACATCTTATACACAATTACACTACACACATACACATCTTATATAATATAACTCATTTTGTATGATTACATCATATAAAATTCGATTTCATCTAACGCAATTCAATAATAACTTAAAAACTAGCAATTCAAGTATTCAACATACACAATTACACAATACATATATACATCTTATATAATATAGCTCATTTGTATGATTATATCATACAAATTCAACTTCATCAAACACAATCACTAATAAGTTAAAAACTAATAATTCAAGTATTCATCATACACAGTTACACAAAATACATAGACATCTTATATAATATAGTATAATTAAATCATACATAATTCAATTTCAACTAACACATTCACCAATATGTCAAAAACTAACGATTCAAGGATTTAAATTACACAATTACACGATATACATATACATCTTACATAATATAACTGATTCTGTATGATTACATCATTAAACCATAAACTAAGGACATACACTCACAACTATAACATATTCAACTTCAACCATAACTCACAACTATAATTATTTTGTTTTCTTAACTAATTTCAATTATCATCGTTATTGAAATTCTGATTCCCAACTTTAATTAAACAATCTTTCATTCCCCAATTTTAATTAATATTCTTAGTTTCTTACTTAAGTTAACTCCACAATGAAGAGTTAACATACATTATACAATTCAATTTCATCCCCCATAATTCAACAATAAACAATATAAAAATGTAAAGATTTAATTTCTTAACTTAATTACATATATTAAATGATTTAATTATATATTAAATCTTATATTTAAATGATTAACTATATGTTAAATACTTTTTACACACAAATAATAATTAGTAAATTGTATATTTCATATAAATTAATTAACAACTTAATGCATTAATTTTGAAATTGATAATGCCTAAATTACATTCCAACTCATATAAACAATTATAATTTTCAAACCCAAAATTTTTCAATGCAATAATTTGTTTTCATAAATTGACAATGCCTAAATTACATTGAAATTGAACTAACTCACACAAACAATTCTAACTTTCAAACACAAATTTCCTAACTCACACAAATAATTCCAATAATTCCTACTTTCAAACCATCCATAAAGCACACGTGATATAAGCAAAACTCAATGCAATTGCAATTCATAGCAAAAACAAGCAACTTAAAACACACCAAGAGATTAGAAATTGCAATTAAGAGTCAAGTCGGTTCAGTTCAGTTTTAATCTGGATCTAAAAATTTGAAAATCCAGATCTACTGTCTGTAGAAGGCATTCTGTCCAAGGACTCTAGATGAGTAGCTAGATTGGAAAGAGTGATGGAGAGGCGATTAGAGAGAGCGGTGGAGATTTACAGTGAACAATTAAGCAAGTAGTTTAAAGGTGGAGACGCGTGGTGTGATGGCAAGCAATGGTGCAACTCGCAGGATAGAGGTTGTCGACGACTATTGTGCTACCTATGAGAGGAAGAGATGATGTTGGGGCTAGGTTGGGCTAGGAGTCTGACATGCTGGAAATAGTGAGGAGATAGAGTGTAACACATGTCACTGTGCCAACAACTTTTTACATCTCTGTCGTCTATGCGAAGTCGACAAGACGGGATCGTTTTGCT
>JAOTIZ010042246.1:0-14801 GCA_027123425.1 Erythroxylum panamense
TTATAGTGAAATACTCAGTCGTCTCCAAACTGGACGTAGGCATTGCCGAACCAGTATAAAAATCTTGGTGTTCTTATTGTTGTTTTATTTTCACTCCGAATTTATTAATGTTTCCGCACAACAACCGTTCTGATACTACGTGTAACATGTAACATAGACATTATTACGTGTTCCAGATCATTCATGAAAGGGTTCAAAACGTAGGAAATGCGAAAAACTTGATTTCGGTTCATCTTGACTTCCAAAGTGGTGTTCGTGGGCAAAACGAGCTCCAATCTCCCGGGACCTTCATAAAAAAGTTTCATCGACACGTGGTTAATGCCTTTCTACAGCTTTCTCAATACGTAAGCGCTCTTAATTGGTCAGAGGATCCGTATGCTTACGAATGATATGAGCAACTGTAGGAAACATTAACTTTTATATATTACTTACATATTGAATTTCCTCATCACAAGCTTGATATGAGTCCGGTTCACATTAATTGGGATCTATTTTCTTCCTGAATTTCAATCAATTGATTTAGATCATTTATTGGGCTACTTTATCACCTTTATCTATATCAAATTACGTAACTTAACCGATAAGTTACTGAAAAACTGAAAATTACAATTAATAGTTGTCCAACATAATGAGAAAGGACAAAATTGTCCAACTGGAGGAGGAAGAAATCTTGCTAGAAATAGAAAATTTGTTAATAGAAAAATAAGAGGAAAAGTTCAATGAGGAAGAAAATTTGGAGGAAATTGAAAAATTGATATGAGAAGAAGATGAGTAAAAAATCCTGTAGGAAATTGAAAAATTGTTATCAAAAGAAGAAAAGGAGAAAAAATTGATATCAGGAGAAGCTGCAAGAAATTGAAAATTTGTTACTAATACAGTAAAGGGGCAGAGTTGGAGGAGGAAGAAACCTTACAGGAAACTGAAAATTTGATACCAGGAGAAGAAGACTATGAATTGGAGGAGAGGAAAATTCAGCAGGAAATTAAGATTTTGATATCAGGGGAAGAGCAGGAAGAAATCTTGCAGGAAATCTAAATATTGTGATTAATAGAAGTAGAGAAAGAGTTGAAGGAGGAAGAAATCCCGCAGGAAATTGAAAATTTGGAGTGGCGAGAAATATAACCTGAAAGGCATTATTGTGATGAAACACGGGAATCAGAAGACAGAGATCAGGTTAACGCCTGAGAATTGCATGATTGAACTACCAAATGCTAAAAAGGGGTTAAGTTTTCTTTAACTGAAGAAGTATCAGAACATCAACAATTTTCTGGGAATTGGGGTTCCTTCTGTCAGGAAGATCATGCTTACTGGACCTGCAGATCTAGAGAGGCTCTTTCAGACCAAAGTTCATGAGAACACCTGGACCAGATATGGCTGAAGTATCGTGTCATGATTTGAATAAAACATCTTTTGTATCTTGCTAATGATCAAAGTATAATCATAACTATGATTGAAGGGTTTTTGCAGGATTGTCTTTTGCTGCAGAACTTATCTACAAATACAAGAATTGCACCTATCAGAACAATCTTACATTTGTTTGTTTAGTCTAATACTTTCCTCTCTATTTTCTGGACATTGATTCCTGAATACTGAAATGCACACAAAATCACTATAGACATGACTTCAAGTTACATTTACAATTGCTCAGGTGACAGATTAAGTGTTCATGAGAGGTTGAGAAAAACTAATCGAAGCTCGAGGACCGACTCCAACTGATATGATTTCCTTTCTCCAAGCTACTCAGAGATGTAGTATCATCATCAATATCAAGCAAAGCAAGACTCAAATGTAACTGTGCACTAGAATTCGGATAAACTTCATCGTCTTCCTCGACTTGCCTTTCTGAACGATCTGGATCCTTTGAGTTCTTCCATTTCTCAACACTATGGCCCTCCCTTAGAAGATTTAGTATCTGAAAATTAAATGTTAAGGGGTCTGTTAAAGGAACATCAAAAATGATAAACTTGGAATTTCTTTCCAATCAAGGAACCTCGATCATTTTAGGACGACGGCTAGCAGATCTTGAGATGCAGAGTGTTGCTGCAAGTACCATTCTCTGCATCTGAACCTCATCAATGTTTCCTTCCAAATCTGGATCTAGTATGCTCCTTGCATTACCACTCTCTATTATTGGCTTTGCCTAAACTCACAAAACTAAATGTTAAGAGACACAGAACTTCTATAATTGAACATTCTAATCACTGAAAAGGCTCTTACCCACATAACCAAGCTCTGTTGATTCTTGGGAGACTCCGAAGAAGCAATCGGTCTTCTTCCTGATAGTAATTCAAGTAGAACAACTCCAAAAGCATAGACATCAATCTTGTCACTGACTTTCCCATACATGAAGTACTCTGGAGCAAGATAGCCGAACGTTCCAACAACATCATCTTGAGTTGCAAATGATGAAGTTAATGGGGCCCATATCGCCAGACCGAAATCAGATAACTGTGACTCAGAAACAACTGTCAGTCATGTTGTAACTTCATAACTAATTTCACTCTCAGACTGGCCTAACTATCCTCTGCATTAGTCTGGGTGAGTACCTGTGGTTCAAACTCTTCAGAGAGAATAATATTTGAGGACTTGATATCCCTGTGAATAACAGGCTGAGAACATTCATTGTGCAGGAAATTCAGGGCATCTGCAATTTTCACGGCAATTTTGTATCTCAATTCCCACGACAGTAACTGAGAATTGTCTTTGTTTTCACCGAAACCTACTATGAAATGTTAGATCACCGTCATTTCAAACAACGTTTATTCAAATTAGTGTTCATAGATGCATCTTAAATGACCTTTACCATGAAGATTTTCCTCTAAGCTGCCTTTAGAAAGCAAGTCATAAACTGAGATGAGCTCAGTATCTACAAGACAGATCCCCAGAAGAGGACTGATGTGCCTGTGTTTCAATGAGGAGATGATATCAACTTCCCGAGCAAAATTTTTTATTGCAGCTTGTGAGGACTTCTGAGTTTTTACTGCCACTGGCTTGCCATCTGGAAGTATTCCCTTATACACTCGGTTGCATCCTCCTTTTCCAATCAAATTTCCTGACATTGAGATTACACTTGCATCAGTTGACACAATCAAAAGGGTAAATGGCTTATATCAGATGACCGTTTCATGGTACAAACCAGAAAAGAAATCAGAAGTTGCAGCTTTCAGGATCTCATAACTGAACCATTTGCAAGTTGAAGAGTTTGTTTTTAGCAGAATCTCCATGTCCCTTTCTGAGTCACCTACTCCTGACAAACTAATCCTATTGTTCCTCTCCAGTAATCTACCTAAACTTCGAGGTCTTCGCAAGGAGGAACGATTTGGCAAGTTCATGACCCACTGCACAACAGACAATTGCTTAGACTGCAGTGCTTTTGGATTATCAATACTTGCTACTCGAAGAAGTGGCCAACCAGGCTTGTGATCCAAAATATCTGCTGTAAAAGAAGAACTTGGTCTCTTCATACGTGTACACAGAAGGCTTGAACTTTCATCTGTCAAGTCTTCTCTTCCATTTCTTGTTACTACATCAAAACCTGACATTTCAGTGTCTGCATCAGAATCACCAAACTCTGATTGGATTTCCCTGCAAGTGGGAATCTCAGTTATACTGAAACTTGGTTTTGGATCTTCCCTGAGGCCTGACATAACTGCAGATTATATGAATTTTTGCCTTAGGATCTCAGAAAAATATGGTCTTGCTTCAAACATAAATACCAGACCTGTTAGTTGGCTGTGGTTAAACCTTCTGAACACGATTTTCTCCTTGTGGATGGCCAAAACATTAGTAGTTGGAGGCAATCTCTTAGCACAATACCTAGCTGTTGAATCCCAACTCCTGAAAATGACATCTCCTGAGCTCAAGCTGAAGAGAATAGACAAACACGATCAATGCAGACCTTCACTCTAATAGCTTCGCATACCTTGGAGCAGTACAGCGGAATGATTCTTTTCATCTCAACTAGAGTCTTGCAGACGAAAACCCAATCTCACTTGTGAGCTTTACCTGATTCTCAGAGTACAAAAGCCTGTTAATTTCCTAATCATTCAATGAAGGAGAAACTGAAAGTGAGTTTGTAGTCAAAAACCTGCTTCATACATATACTTCTGACTATGCAACAAGGGTTGTAGTTTCAAAGACTATCCTGCATCAAAAAATGGCGACGAACAAGAAACATTAAACATGTTCAACTCAACATATCAATGAGTAATTGATTTTATGGGATGCTGAAATGACCACCTGAACTAAGACAAACTCGAATTGCAGTGACTCGATCTCCCAGTTTCAGCCACCTTCAGGAGACCCCAACTAAGCAGCTCTCTACTATGGCTAGTCAATTTGTATCCCAAATAATATATTCCTCTTTTCAATAAGCTTAGCTTCGTCTTCCTCGTCTAGCATCTTCTTGATTGATCACTGTAATTTCCACTCTTCCTAGGAATTGAAGAAAGTCTGCAACATTAACTGCCTCTCCACTTCCTGAACTGACCATTATGTTTCAACCTCTACAATTAAGAAACTAAAACATGGTTAGACCATCTAGAATTAGCAAATCCTATATGGACTAATACCCCACAACCATATTAAGAACTTGTAAACTTCATATCAATCTGAACAGAATTCTCATTCCCACCAATGAATAAAATCAACGTAAGTACCCAGAAGAGCCTGAGAAAGACTTGAAATATGGGTGAATCATGCATGAAACAGAAAAAAGAAGCAAACTTGTTCCTGAAAGTTTTTTACCATTAACATGAGAGGTCCATAAAGCATTAAAAACGAAGTTGCTGCCAAACTTTACCACAAATTAATCCTAGAACAGAGCTAAAGAGGCCATTGATGAACTCAAAGATGCGTCTTTGGAGGGATAATGGTTGGTTTAAACAGAAGGGTTCCCTTAGAAAACGATAAGAAGAGGAAGAGGAGTACTAAAAACCAAAAAAAGACAAGAAGATAGAATCAGAGTGTCGGCAAGGAGGAGCATTCCCGCTAAATGTGGTTAAGAAAAAGGTTTTTGTGATTAAGGAAAAGAAAAAGAAATTGGTTTTCTAGTTAGCCTTTAGTTTTCAGGTCAAAATTGTTACTCAATCAGAATTTGTTCTTGTTCGGTAAACTCCTAAGATGATCAAGAACACATTTCAAAACGGAAGCATGTTACACTGCAAATTGCATAGAGAGTAGTTACATATTTTGAATAAATTATTTGACGAACTAACAATTTAAAGCCAAGCAACGGGTTCGATATAAATGATCACAAATGGCTTAGACTCAAAGAACTTAAGAAACTCAGAACTCAAGATGTTAATGCTTCACAATTCTTAGGGAGTCCCTAACCACATCTTATGAGCACATTTTTGCTTAATTAGATTGTAGAATTAGCCATCTAATCCAAGGTGGTTGGGTTTGGTTTTTGTTCACAAACTAAATGTATTATGATTCTATAGGTTATAGCATATTGGTTAAAATGTCACCATCTCATGATGCTTGTTGCTATAATCTGCAGAAGAATTAAGTGACCCTTTTGTAACATAATTGAAGATTTCTGAGGACATCTTAGTCTCTTCTATGAATAGCAATAGGCTGAGCCAGACTGGCCTTTTTTTTTCACCTACAGTTGACTCAAAACCCGATGCAGGTACATGAAAATTCATTTGGGATGCAGTGTTTGTTCTCCATCCTGATAAAAGTTTCAAGGATCTTCCAGTTTTTTTATCAGAAAAGCAAGATAGGTTATTTAATACAGAGTTTGATGTTTTAGTTTGTTGGAGAAGTGATGTATAGAAACCCTTTTGTTAGGAGAATAACAGTGAGCTGCAAGATGGGCCTACATACAATCTTTTCCCAGAATAATGTGGATCATAAATGCAGTACCAACTTTTGGAATTATATACATGTATTTACATATATAGTGAATATTAGGGAATGGTACCAGAAATCTACTTGGCATATGATAGGACCATCACTTCTGTGTTTAAAGTATATCATTACTTTTTCATGCTTTCAAAGATTGGGGATGACAATTAGGTGGTTAGGATCCAAACCTCCTAAATTTTGAATTCAAGATACAAAAAAATGATAAATTTGAGTCTAAACTCATGATCGTGTTCAATTATATTTGGATAAATGGGTTTGATCCTGTTCAAGTATACTCAAAAAGTCCAAGCTTGTTTATAGGACTGGCTTTTGAGTTGAACCTAGTCCAAAGCTGTGTATATGAGTATCTACATGAGATAACTTGGTTCGATCTCGGTCAAATGAAGGTTGATATGTTGATTTCAAACTGGTCTAGGCCTTTTATCCATCACCATTTAAAGCTGTAATATATTGCTTCTTGCAGTTCACAGTTAGGCCGGGTCCCTCGGTCTTCAAGTTGGATCAGATCAGTGTCTTTTTACCAATTCTAATGATAACTACTATGTTTGGTCTTCCTGTCTAGAACTAATTAAATCAGACAACATTGACAAACAAATCACCTCCAACCCAACCTAATATTGCTATGAAAAGATCAGAACTCGAGGACTTGAATTCAACATTCTTAATCTAACCTTGGGTCATCAAAACTTCAAGGATTGAAATCAAATTTGTTCACCCATTTCCTCAGAATCTTGTCATTGACTAGATACTGGTGGCCAACCAGAGGCCTACATGCTTGTTTAGATTAGTTTAGATTGGCTAGTCATCTTCCAGACATGGGATGTGATTTTCCTGGAAAATGCCAGGATTCTTAATATCACACAACTTTCCATGAGTATTCATTTTTTTGGTCTTTCAGATATCAAACCGTTGTAATATGCACTGTTTTGCTTCAAAAACTTTATAACTATTGACGATCCGCAATTTGGAAACTTGTGTGGTTGCTTTCCCTTGCAATTTCAGGTGATTTGCTATTTTACACACAGAAAAAAGCCATTAACAGTTATCATCTTAATGTATCCATTTTATTCCAAACACATAGCAAAATTATCAGGAGTACACAGAAGCTATAATTTTTTAGCTGTTTATTCACCTCTGATGATGCTCAGATAACAAAAGTTTAGCAACTCCAGTTACAGATGACGGAAAAAATTTGATATCAGAAGATAGAAAGGACAAGGTCTGTTTCAGGTTTTATCCCATGGCATACTTTTGAGTCCAGCTCCGAGCTGTGGATTCATACTTGAATTTGTCAGTCTTACACATATGAGCAATTTCTGGAACAAGTGGATCATCAGGATTTGGATCCGTAAGCAGTGAACATATGGAGAGTAAAACCTGAAAGAGAATAAAATTTCAGGATTATGAATATGAAGAGGAATGTGCCTGAAAGTTTCACGATAAAATTCCTTTCCAAAGTAACAACCTTGGATATGGTCAGTGCAGGACTCCATTGTTCTTTCAGAATGTCCAGGCAGATATTGCCATTGCTATTTATATTGGGATGGAAAACCTTGGTCCTGAAGGCAACCTGGAAACCACAATTTACAAGACAAGTATTGTGATATGAACTTCAGAAAAAAAAAAATACAGAAAAGAGCCTAGTTCTGTTTCCTGCTACACCTTGGGAGGTTTGAAAGGATAATCTGGAGGAAAATGGATGGTGACAAGGAAAACACCTCCAGCATAAGGACTATCATTTGGACCAATGATTGTGGCTTGCCAGTGAAACATGTCCTGAGCCACAGGACCTGGAATTTAAAGAACACGACCATCACTTAACCTTCACAGCAAGAAATTTTTTTACTAAGATGGCATATGATGAACCTTCATGTTCATGATTTACCTGCACTGCATGAAGTTGGAGGATCTCTTTGCAAGTCCTTTAGCTCCTTCAGGATTCTCTTTGAAGCCATTAAGGTAAATTTGGCTAGACAAGGTTCAGAGATTATAGCACCTGCAATCAAGAAAACCAGATATGGAAGATACCCTCATAAGGAAAGACAACGGTGGATTTAATAGAGCAATTTGTGGTCCTGATGAAGAGAAATGAGAGAGGTCCACTAATTCTTTTTACGCTGCTGAAAGTGGACATGGTATAAATTCCAGGAAAAAGTTAGCAAGTAAAGAATACAATGTTTTGAAAGGAACAATTTGAGAGAGATTTTTCTGATTAAACTTAAAAATTGAAACCTTTTGATTTGGCATAAAGACTTTTTTCCTTCATAATCAGTTTATCAATAAGGTATAGATTCATTCCCTGCCTATTTTAGTTTTCTCTTTTCGAGGTCAACCATTTCTTTCCATCTTTCACGTCACTATGGAAAAACCTTTTTTTTTTTTTTTGATTCTCCTAAACCCGAACCAGAATTGTTGTTTGAATCAGTCTGAACCTGTTACGTTCCAACTTTTATTTGATTTTATCTAATCTTTGGAACAGACCCTTTAGGACTTGTATGTAACAGGTACCTTCAGCTCTCTGATTGATGGAAACCACTAGAAACAAATCTACATCTTGAAAAGAAAATATTCGATCTTAGCATGAACAGTATCAAGTTTTAGAATCCAGAAAAGTTTTGGAGCTGAGAAGTTTGAAACGCACCACAGAAACTTGACATGCAATATCCTTAAAATAGACAATGGATATCATATTCTTACAGATGCAAACTTTGTTCATAAACCTGATCCTAATTCCTGGTCTCCCCAACTGCTCCTGGATTTCCTGGTTTCTGATAACCAAAGCAACACATGCCAGAGAGTGTCAACTGAAATCATTGGTGATGATTCAACGTCAAACCAAGCTTGCATTAAGATCATTTAAGTGCATACAACAGGTTCATGATGCTTGACAAACTGATTCGGTATCTTACCAAAGAAATTTCCTCATTCTATTAATATATGAATGTGTAATGTTAACAAACATGAAGGAAATCATTCATTTACAGATTAGTAACTCAACCCAGAATGCAAAACACACACATACGAACGCAACTTTATGCTTATAGAGTTCTCTCTACTTCTGTCACTAAAGACTATAGACCACATTCTGTTGCTCCATATGGTGGTGCGATTAGAGACTAACAGATGATCGCATAATTGGTCATGTTCCTACTTCCTCGCAGAGCGTCATTTCGTAATCACAGTATGGAACAGGCCTTTTGTGTCTTTCTCTTCTTTTTCTTCTTCTGCTTTGGTGGTTGGAGGACCACTTTAATGGCCGCATCAAAGACAGCTTTAATATTCTATATCGAAAAAAATGGAAGTTGAAATGAATCCAGTCAGCAATACAACTTTCCTTTAGGCTCGTAAAAAGAATAATAAAATGACGTACCTGCTGCGTTTTAGAACTACATTCAATGTAAACAGGAGCACCAATTATCTTTCTTAACTCCTCTCCCTTGAGAAAGCAAAAATATACAGATGAAATATTCGTTATTTTCTTGCAGAAAGACAATGCTTCTGAGCTACATGTGTCAGAAAACAAAATCAGTGGAAAGGAAATGACACCTGATCCGTGGTAATGGGAATTGCACCAGGATGATCTAAAAGGTATTGCTTATCATCTCGAAGATCTACAAGCAGTGTATTTAGTTGCCATTAGAACTCAGTCACTTTTGGGCTTATTCGACTCACTTATTCTATAGTTGACAAGCAATTGGAATAATCGGATATCTAAACTTAAGTAGTTGCATGCAGTCTCTAGCAGTAACTATTCAGGTTAAGAAACCATTTGAGAGACCAGATCTCCATTTAAGTGTATATACAACAGAAGTTTTCCAGACACTTTCACAAACTGCAGGTGCAAACTGCTAATAAGGAGATTTTTGAGTCATCTGTTATTGTCTTAAGTCTCTACTCTCACAGCCAAAGACCGCGAGGACTCAATTCAAGAATTGTACCCTGGAAATGAATTTCAGGAACCCTTTGGTAAATATTAGGGTATCAAAAACTTGTCTAATTAATTTGTTCCTGTTGTTGAACATAAATTTAAGTTCATCATGCACTATTGATATATCCATCATTAATGGCAAAGATGCTCAAATATGTACCTGTTTTGACAATCATGAACAATTCTTAAAATCTCAATCACCATCTATAACTAGTAAAGAGTCTCAAAAGAAACACCACTGAAATTAGGAAAAGGGAGGAAAGTCTAACCAAGCTTGGTCCCAACAAGAACAATAGGAACACCAGGTGCATAATGCCTCAATTCCGGAATCCACTGACCATTCAAAATAAGCATAAAGTAAATCCATCAGTACATCATTGTATTAAGCATCGGTCTAAAAAAGGTACAAAAGAAGCTTGTATACTTAGTACTAATCTTACTTTCTTCACAACATTTTCGTAGCTCGCTTTGCTAATGAGAGAGAAAGCAAGCAGGAAAACATCTGCTCCTCTATAGCTCAGAGGTCTTAACCTATTGTAATCTTCTTGGCCTGTTCCATAAAATAAATGCAAGAAGTCCATTACACAAAAGTCAAGATTAGATTGGGATCTTACAGGCTATGGTCCTATCCACTTACCAGCAGTATCCCACAATCCTAGATTGACGGTGCTCCCATCCACAACCACATTTGCACTGAAATTGTCAAATACAGTTGGCACATAATCCTGCACCATGGCAGATCGTAAAAAACACAGAATTCATGACGTTAGAATCATTGTCCCATATTAGACAGGTGAATTAAACTAATAGCAACAGCGTATTGCATTTTAAAAAAACAGAGGCATGCATGCACTGCAAACAGTTACTAAAACACAAAAGATACCATGCTGCAGTAATCTAGTGTCAAGTATAATTCATTTGAAAGATCTCATATAAGTCGTCATCTTTAACAAGAAGAAAGATATTGTGTGTTCTCTAACAAAACTGAACGTCTTACAGTTTAAATAAAATTGGAAAAGTTTTTTAAATTGACTAATGGTAGGTTTATACATTACAACCAAAAAACATGACATGAAATAAACCAAGAAAACTCAACTGAATAGTTGTCAGCAACCAAATAGATAAGAGTCCTAGTTAACTCAATTTAGGGAGAGTAGTTAAAGCAAGTAGATCATGCTCTTGCTTAATGATCTAGACACCAGGTAATCAAAAAAGATAAAATTCCTATCCTCAATTCGTCTACTTACACAGGAGTTGAAAACAAGTAGAGTTATAGTAAAATGCACTGCCAAATTTGAATCTATTTATGAAAAGAGAAAAGGCATACCAGTCCTTCTGCAAGAAAGAACAAAAGCAACATAACAATAAACTCTCCCTAGAACCAAATAGTTATGATCATTTATTCATTCAATAATGCTAGCTATACCTTTCAGTTGAATTTTGGTTAGCCAAGTTAAGAAAGAAAAACTACCCACCCTTCCAAAAATTCCCTAGCATGAGGATATAACATTTAGCATAGATGACAGCTTCCTTTCTCGAGTACCAAATGTTCAGAGATCACGTCTAAGAATGTCAACTGTTATTGCTTTACAAGATTATGAAGAAACTTCACACAAATAATCCCCAAGAATTTAACACCTGAATTAGATAGACAAAAAAAAGTAAAGATTTTCTGATCTTGTTAAAGCTGAACACAAGAAACAGAGATAATCCCATAAGTTTCTTCCCCTTAAACTTCACCAAGTAGAGACAAGAACGTCAAACCACTAAGAATGAACTTCCAAACACAAGGCTCCAACTTAAAGAACCCGAGAACATGTTATCAGAATGAAGGTGATGCAACTTAAAAATGAAGAATTTCGAGACAGCAAGCAAGAAGCTTTCCAAAAGTAATTCACTTTTCGCACATACATATTGCTAGAGACAAGCAAAAAGCTCCAAGATTCACACGACCACCCATTATCCAAGCCAACAAATTGCAGTAACCTTCGTTGACTTCACCATAACCCCACATTTTCTCAAGAACCAAACACACACACACACAAAAGGGAAAGGAAAAAACAAGACTTGCAATCAATACGTACAGTAGGAAAAGTGTTGCTGGTGTAGGAAATGAGCATGCAAGTCTTGCCCACAGCACCGTCACCGACAGTGACACACTTTATGAATCTTGAAGCACTCATCTTTTTCACTTCTTTATCTTCTTCAGCACAATTTCTGCAAGACCCACTTCTCAATTCTCGAGAAACAAACAGAAAGTGAGGGAAAAATGTGAACTTTTCAACTCCACCACCTTACCCCCAAGTCAAGTGAGGGAAAAATGTGAACTTTTCACCTCCACCACCTTCCCCCCAAGTCAGCAAATTAAGGGAGCGAATGAAGCAAGAAATTTTGGGGGTTGCTCGTGAAAAGATGGAAGAGAAAGACAGCTATAAATGGTTTACCCATATTTCAGGACTCCGAAGCTCTATGACTTTTTTTTTTAAGATATATATTTTCATATATATTTATCTAAATTACATAATATTTTAATTTTTGCAATTAGAAAATAAAGGAAGCATATGCTTCATTTTCAAAGATAGATAAATAATGCCATATTTTATAAGAAAATGAGATATTATGATAGATTTTCTTAATATTTTTTATTTTTATGTTTTTTAAATATTATTTATTCTGCATAATAATTATTAATTATAACAATTTTGATATATTTATTATTTTTTAATTCACAATTATGTCCTTAACAAAATTTAAATAATATTTAAAAAATTAATAACAATTTCTAAAATATAAAAGAATCAAACTATGAGAAATGTTAACCCTAAAAACATTTTCTTAATTATTGTTTTTGTTTCTTTGTTTTCATACTTATGATAATTAAATTTTTATTATATTCAAATTATGTATTTTCAAATAAACTGTTTAATTTAAAAAATATCAATCTTTATAAGAAGTTAGAAAGACAATAACACCAACATTTTTTCTAATTTATTTACCTTAAATATAAAATTGATGTAAATACTCAAACCAATTTACTTATAAATACTTTAAAATAATGAAATTTCAAATCTAATTGAATAGGGAAAACTCTCAATCTTCATGAAAATTTCAAAGGTTTGTTCAAATTTTGGTTCCAACAAAGCAAAATCCCTAACAAGGCCTGTGATCCATCACTCATGAGTTGTTCTTAGAACAGTAAAGTTGGTGGTGATTGGCTTCACAAGTAAGTGAAATGATGAATTGATTGGAATCAATATGAGACACCAAAGCATGACCAAAACTGGAGAAAACTGAACAACCATCAACTATAATGGATCACATGACATGATTAATCTCATAACAACTTTTGGTATCTTTTGATATGATTATAGGTTTTGAGTACCCCTGCCCCTAATAACTTTGCTCAACCTCCTCTTTTAACCACCACAACTTTTTTATGATTAGCAATGAATTATCTCTTTTTTTTTAGTCATATATAATCTAAAATTTAATCATAAAATATCATTATTTCATTTTGAATTAAAAAATTCTCTCGAATTTGAAATTAATTTGAAACCCTATCAATTCTATTTTTATTATTTATTTAAGCTGTATTTAAATGCACTCGAGCTAAAATATTAACCATATTATGAAATATTATTAATTATAATTTAGAATTTTAAATTGCATAATAATACTATAGTTACATCCATAATATTGTAGGTAATTTCAAGTCTATAACAATTAATTTATTATATTTATAGTAACATTTATGTAATCACACATTAGTTGCAAATTATAATTTAAAATTTTGATATGGACATTTACTAATTAAAAGTTCATTTTAGGTCACCTACTCATGTAATTGAGAGAGCTTTTTAATTATATCTTCTTTGACATATTAACCACAATCTAATGCTTTCAAAGCATGGACCATTTAGTTATAACCTACCCAACAACTATGCTTTCTCATGTGGTTGGTGATATATAGAACAGGGCACACCAATCCAAGGTGTGATTGTTAAGTCTGCTTTCATATATAACTAAGAGGAAAATGAAATGTAACAACTCAGATTTCAATATGCCAAAGACTATACCTAACCCTTCACTTTTGTTAGGCTTACATATACAAAAGTATACAAACTTCCATGAAAGATTTGCTTTCATTAGTGATGACTAATCACACCTGATCTAACAATTTGTCATTATATTAGTCAAATCACAAGCTCTATCTTTCAAGTGAACATTGAATAAAATATCAAAGTATACACAATATTCTACAAAGTATTATATAAAATATTAACATGTTACCATCATTTCACTAAAACTAAGTATGAAAACAGGTCAAATGGGCTGAACCAAGGAACACAAAGCTCAAATATAGTCCAAACACCCAAACTGAGCTATGTGTAACGAGAACTTTCATAGAACAATCATCTAAAATACTTGACTTTAAGTACCGATGAGTTTTGCCTAATAGGTTAATCTCTATGAACTTTCTTGATAATTTTGTTTGACAAACATTAACTCTAAAATGGCTTGGAACAAAGTTAAGATTAGTCATTACTAATGACTAAGCTTGAAGATTTTCTCCAAAATGAAGCCAACAGGACGTCATGGAACTCACTGCTTTACATAAACATGACAGCTTTTTGATTTCGAACTCTTGTGTGGTGGACTGCATCTTCAAAGGCTTAGGAACTTCATATTCATCCATAATCAGTTCACCTCAGTGTTCTAGCAGACTTTTGGAGATGTCATCCATAAAAATTCTGATGCCACTTCCCTCATTATTGGCAAGATGTGGGAATATTGTGCTCTGTCTGCCATGGTGATGGAGAATTATGACTCACAATTCTTCATCTGAACCAAAGATCTCGAGTTCAATCATCTTGCCCATCCCCGGGTCAATTTTTCCATCTGAATGTGGCATCTGTTCTGTTTTCGTTCTTTTTGCCTTATTCATGTGGACTGATGGTTCTACCTTCATTGTGTATGATTTCCTGAGGAATAATAGATG